>BMAV01023961.1:32485-75349 GCA_019973955.1 Trichonephila inaurata madagascariensis | reverse complement strand
TGTTGTGAACCAATTTTTTTCCCTAAATTCTTAATCGATGCATAATAATTTTTTTAACCAATAAGATTGGTGTTTTTGTTTCGTGTGAAATATTTAGTTCTACTTTAATTTCTTTCCTCTATTTTGAATCAATTTTTAGTTGACTATTTAAATTGTGCAGTAGTTAGAGATATTTTTTCGGTTGTGAAAATTCTCTTCCTTATAATTATCGTCTGCTACGAATTCATTAATTCATGTAATTTTTTATCTGGTTACTTAATTTGTATCTATATATTCGCTGATATATAATCGCTTATTGTTAAAGTTATATTGCTGAAGTTGGCAACTTAGTAATTCTAACTTTAGGTTTATTTATTTAGAAAAAAGAATTATGTAATGAGTAATATATATGTATATATATAGATATATATATATCGATACTGGTTGAACTTACTACGTATTTAATTTTTGGGTTCTTACATACTATCGCAACAATGCCAAATCTTAAGAAAACTCGCCAAATTGGCAACACCGATTTCGCATGTGTCGTACGCGCTGAATTGATAATCATGTGTCGTTTCATATAATGCCGCCAATAGGGTAGCGATAATACTTAAGTACCAATTTTTGTATATTTATGAGATATTATCATTCATCTGTGGATATTTTTTGATCAATTGAGTGATTATAAGAATAAAAGGAGTCTGTGGAGTACATAAACTTTGGCTGTTGTTATTCACATTGGCCTGTTTTTGGAAAGAAACTGAAGATAACCTATAGAAATACAAATTTTCGTTGAAAGTAGGGTGTACTTTCTAATTACAGTTCTCAATTTTAATTCGAAATAATTTATTGGGCACGACATCTTACATCCTTTGAGAAATAAAAAGTTTAGGATCATCTGTTGTTTGGGGATTATCTTCACAAACTTTGTTCTTAAAATATCACCCATAGAAAAAATCAGGGATCTTCAAATCAAGGAAATGAGGTGGCCAAAAATGTAGCAACATAGACGTTATCCTTTTGAATAGAATTCGGTACTTACGTACTCGTATTTTCACACAACAATCACCAACTCTATTAATAACTTACCAAGTTGGCAACCCCGATTTCCTATGTGTCGTACGTGCTAAAAATTGGCAGCCGGGGAGCTTCGTTACACATAATTTTACTAATAGGTTGCAATAATACGTGAGTACCTCGAATTCTTTGAAATTAGTAAATATCAAAGAGTGTTTCATTTCTGTAAAGAACTTCATATATTGATATTTATGTGGCCCTATTTTATCTCTGAAAGTTACAGTAGACTGGGGATCCATTTTGAGAATATTTCAGAGATCAAATTTCGATGACGCGTACGTCTTCTTCAACAGCGGCTCTTAAACTGTGGTCCGCGGACCCTCGGGGCTCCGGAGCGTTTTTTTAGGGGGTCCATGAATGTTTCTAATGTAATGTTAAGATTTCCCTCTTTAACAGACTCTGAAAGACTTCGTGGAAAAATTGAAACATGTGTCTCTCATCTTATATTAGACCACTAAATTGTTCCAAATAAAAATATTTACCAGAACATGCATTTCAATCAAAAATATTAATTAAGTTTTTTCTTTATTTTTGCAACTACATAGTCATTACTAAAACGTAATATTTTCAAAAAATATATAGTAGAAACACATGTGGAAAGATTAAGAAGCGCGCGTATTCGATAAGGATTATATCCATCTCGATTTCCTAATCGAATTGCGCCTATATTATTTATTTATTTATTTGCACCTACATTATTTACTTATTTGAAACTAGTGCTTTGTGTAATATTTTTATATACTTATAAGATTAAATGTTTACTGTTTTCCTAAAAGAAAAAAAAAGTATTAAAAAATTTGCATAAATAGCAGAGGCAGTCTTAGGACTATCGAGAAACTTATAAATCATACAGCCTTGTGTTGGGAGCCAGTGAAGGGTGTTCAAAATTTTGGGGGTCCATGTCGATCAAAAGTTTAAGAACCACTGTTCTACAACTTAACGAAATGTGATCTAAATCATTTGTGTAAAGTTTTCATGTACCACACATTGCATTGTCTCATAAATTAAATTTGTGTGAAAGTTCTGAAGTGATGATTAATTTGCTGAAAATTCGATTCTTCAAGATTTTTCGTCCCTTCTATTTTTTGTTCACGTATAAACACTCCATAAAATTGGAATATTTTTCAAAATTTCAAAATATTTGCTAAAATGAAAATTGTCATCGATTTTTCTAATTGTGTTTTGATATTAGTTATTATGGATGTATTCTGAAGCAATTAAGTCAATGTAGACAAAATGTTTTGAATGTGCTAAGGAATCCTAATTAAAATTGACGGTACTTATACGTATATATTATCACAACATTCTCCAACTCTATTAATAACACCTGAAGTTGGCAACCTCGATTTTCTATGTGTCGTACGCGCTGAATTGGCAACCTGGTGCTTCGTTTCATACAATGACGCCAATAGGTTGCGATAATGCGTAAGTACTAAATAAAGTGCTTTTTATAGTAGGATTGTATGAAATTCTTACTAGCTAATTAATGAGTTAATTTGCAAAATCAAATAGAGTACTATTAGCTATTATTTTTTAAATTTTCTTTAGTTCAATTTCACATTTGCTTTCATCTGTAATGAAATTTTTTAGAAGTATAATATATCACTGAAAATTTTCTTTTATAATGTTTTATTCAATTGAAGTATTCTTTTTTAATGGTTCTTCGGTGGGGTTAAAAATTTGCTTTGTGAAACTTTCCCTATAATAATACAATATGTTGTGGTTCAAAGTTTTAAAATGGGGTACCAGCTCATTAGCCAACCTCGTCATCTGGTTGAGGTTTCTTAGTTGTTTTATCTTTGTTCATATTGAGGCACAAAATTAGAGAGCATTTTAAAGAATGATTAATTGACAATAGGACTATTATAATCCTTATTTTCTAACATATATAGAGAAATAATTTTTTTAATTCATTTTTGATGGAATAAGTCCATTTTTCAAAAGTAAAAAAAGTACCCCATATTTCATCCCCCTTATATTGTAATGTTAAGGGGGTTTAATTTTTGAAATGTTGAAATGAAAGGCTGCACTTTTATTAAAAGTCTCTAAACCTTAGATACACAGACGAGTACTATTGATGAATGGATATCACGTATGTGAATTTGGAGATACTGTGTTGTTTGGAAATATGTAATCCAAATTTGATGTTGCTTCTACACAAGGTAAGAGGAGCCCTGAACATTAAATGGGCTCAATTCATGACGGTCACATGGCAAAGACAAACACATGATCCCCATTGAATTTGCAGCGGTGCCTCATTCTTCAAATCACAAAACAGCAAAGAACAGGAATAAAAGCCCTTAATGACTGGCCCGACAGGGATTTCTTTCGTCTCAGGTGTCTAGGACATGCATGGCGTAGCTGAAGACTCGAAGGTGGCCTGTTCAAGTACACTGCATCCAATAAGCTTTGAAGGTCACCATGGTTCTTCCTCACCTCCTTCACCAACAGCTTGTCGCCGAAGTAGGAATTACATATTAAATGGCAGAACAGCTTAACAATACTGGTTGATTATGCATAGAGAGACTAACTATCACATTCTCAATAAATCACGGCTAGGGATTCAAAACGGCCACGGCGTACAGGTAAACTAGATCCGCCATTTCAAAAGAGGTTCACCGGAAAGTCAACGGAAAAATGTTTCAACGACACTCAAAACCTACTGGAGATGTATAACAATTGCAATAATTAGCCGGGAAAACAACCTCCCTCTCAGTATCGTTCATAAAGTCAAAACAGAAAATATAATTTTATTCTGTAGGAAGTTTGTATGCAGCTCCGTCTCCTTCTGCAAGTCACAGACAACAACAAAGGGCACGAACGAGGATTCCTTTCGTCTCAGTCGACTAAGGCATGCACGGCATAGTTGCGGACTGGCATGTTGGTAGTCAAATAAACACCCCTGCCAAAGTCAACAGCTTGTCGCCAAAAATTCCAGACAGACAGCAAACTAATTGTACTTGTTTTTCTATTTATAAGACTTAAGATAAAGTTTCAAATTTTATAATTCGGTAAAAATGTTAAAAAGTTATGAAAAAAAAATTTTTCTCTTCAAAAGATTTTAAAATTAAAAGAAAATCTTATTTTAAGCATGTATTTTTAAATAAAATGCATTTTGTCTTCCTATGTGCGTTGTTTTTGTTGACAAATTTGTACTTCTTAAGGAAAAGTTTCTAAAAAGATCAAAAGTTGACAATAACGAAGCGCATGAATTGATTAGTTGGAAATACATGATTACTTTTATCGTATGACTATGACACCACATGAGTTTTTGAACTGATTGGTTAAGAAAACACGTTTAAATCATTATCATGTGACTATGACGTCACATGAATTGAGCCCATTTTGGAAAGAAAAATACTTATTATCATTGTATGGACACAAAAGGAACTAAATACATTTAGAATGTGTGTGTGTTTTCAAAAAAGAAATTTAACTAATTACAGTGTCGAGACACTAGAGATTATAAAACAACCCGTTGTTTAATCCCATTGAATTTCTTTCTGGAAACAAAAAGAAGGGGAAAAAAAGTCTCAAACCACTTTAAGTATGTATGAAAAATAAAGATAAAGGAATTTTTTTTAAGAACAATTTTAATGATAAAACGTCCCACAATGTTCTGCTAGCTTTTTAAATCTGTTTTGTACTGTTTTTAAAGCATGCGCGATATAAAAATAATCTTTTTAGAATAAATAAGCAATCCTATAATAAAAGATGCCATTATTAATATTGTTTTTTATAGGAAGTGAAATCTGTTAACTATAAAAAAATGAAGGAATTCATAAGTGGATAAGAAAAAAGAAGTGCGAGTTTACTATATCGAATAAAACTTAAAATAAGGGACAAAAAGTTATAGCTCAATAATTGAGAGATTTTTTTTTAGTTTCGCGTTTTGTATGTACACAAATCTCTGATTAAATATATATATGTATGGAAAAAAAACGGAAATTAGATAAAAGTTTTCATTAAAATAAAATAAAAATTTAAATGAATATTTTGCAGATTAACGGTAGAAACGCGGAACAGTAACACCATAATTCTTTTTTATGAATTTGGTATTTCTTAGCTTCACTATAGCAGCGTTTCTCAAACTGTGGAACGCGCCCCTCTTGGGGGCATGATAACCCTACGTGGGGTGTGCGAGCATATCGAAAAGTCCAAACTAAACAATTTAAAATAATTATTAATTTACCGAAAGAAAACAAAACAAAACACATTCTGACATGATAAGAAATAAAATACATATTCACACTGATATGAGACACTTATAAATGTATCAGTGCGGCAAAAAGTATTTAATAATTGATTTATTAATACTAAGTTAAAAGCAATTTTAGTAATTACTAGTGACTTCCATGAGAGCTTATTATACAAAATGTAATACATATATGGATAATATATGCAGTTTATAAATTAAAGTCGTATTGTAGAGCTTCAGCGTTGAAGTACATTATTGATGCATTCAATACATTGTTGTTGTATGACGGAAACGCGATGAAAATTATGACTGAAAATTGAGTCGCCAATAGGGAAAGTTTGAGAAGCACTGCACTATAGAATTATTTACTTTACAATATTTCACGAAAAAATCTTTTTAAATAACATATATACTAAATAACACTATTCATAGAAAGAACTGTCTGAAATAAATATATGTGCAAAAATTTTCAAAATTCAGAAGAGGATTGAATTCACCCCAACAAATTAAAAAAATTTTTTTTTCAAGGTAAGAGGGTAAATCACAAAACTGGAGGCTATTTTTGCATAAGACAATCATTTTCACACAAACGGAAGAACAATACATATTATTTTCCTCACATATGTCTCTTCCACTGCAGTGTACTTTTAAAATCGTTTAATTGCTTAAATTCTTGTGACGTCATAGTCCCACGATAAATGCAATGACGTGTTTCCAGCCAATCAGTTCATGTGTTCACAGTTGCAAACTTTAATTTTTCCGCAAATTTTTTTTTAAAAAAGTATATATTTGTCAACAATAATAATTCACATAAGTAAACAAAATGCACTGGATTTAAAAATACACGCATAATACAAGGATTTTTTCCTTTAATTTGAAAGAATCTTTGAAGCAACTTAATACTTCAGCAACTTTTCCAAACTATCAAATTTAAAATTTTATCTTTACTTTACAAGTAGAACAACAAGTACAAATCTCATGTCCATTTAAAATTCCATGAAAAACACGTGATAACATTCAGCCTGCGATCTTCATGAGTTTAGCTGATTGGCTTCTGTGTCCCAACCTCAAAAAAAATTTCTATAGCTCATAAAGTCACGTCTGCACAGTTTGCTGAACTTCCCCACTCCTCCTTCAAAGATGTGGTGCAAGATTAGGACTGTACGATGGATGCTGACACTCAGCTATGAATTCTATGTACTGACTTAGCACGAACTTTATGTCATTTCAATTAATCTTACAAATTTCATGTATTGATCTGAATTTAATTTTTCCAAAAGTTCTACCACATTTGCTATTACGAATCTCTGATCCTTCTTTAATAAAACATCAATCCATAAAATGTGTTTCCTTCTAGCAGAATGTTTTCGGGCATCCACTTCAATTTTTGTGCTTTAGTTTTCCGCATCTCGCTTTAACTCTTTCTTTGGCCTTGGGAAGATTACTTCCATTTACATGATCTTACAAAATACTCCTGTGGGAAGCTCAAAACCCATTATTATGTATTGGCCTTGCTATTATAATGATGGGAAGACTAATACCCGCTTCAGGTTTGGGCTACTGCACATAATACAGCGATTATGAAATCCGTAAATCGAACAAAAATAGATGGTACTAAAGAAGAAGCACCTTGTTCAAAAGCTGTTGCTGTATATAACGATGTCATGGGAGAGGTTGATAGCTTCGATCAAAGAAAAGAAAGATACATAATAAGAAGATCTGCAAAATGTGGTGGCAGCGTATCTTTTATTTTCTTATTGATCTTGCCATCATAAATAGTTTCATACTGTGGCAAGTGGACAAAAGAAACAGAAGTTTAGACCAGCTGACATTCCGTACAGTAGGGAATCTAAAACTGTTGGGCGTGCCCCCGTAGTGGGGGGCATTATAACCCTACGTAGGGGACACGAACAAATTAAAAAATTGAAGATAAAAAAAATTACCTTAGAAATTATTAATTTACTGACGGGAAGAAATGCAAAATACATTCTGACCTAATAGAAATATACGTTGTATATTTAATGTAATCTGTTCCAATTTAATAGTTAGAAAGGAAAAAAATAACATAATACTTATCCTATTACTGGAAAATAATTTACTTAAAATATCTATCACTTAAAAGTAACATATACAAAACTTAATACTTATCTTGATATAATTTGCACCGTTTATAATCCAAGTCGTATTGTAACTTTAGCGTCAATGTACATTATTATTGCATTCATTACATTGTTATTGCTTGGAGGGGGCGGAACGATGAAAATTGGGTCGCAAATATTGAAAGTTTGAGAAGTGTTGCCGTATAGCATTAGGTCTTCATCTAAAAGACGGCAATTCCTCAAGAAAAAGGAAAGGACGTCCTGCTAGCTTCCAAGCAAAGAAGTGTGTAGTTCCGAATGATGTGCGCTTAGCCAGTGTGGAAAATCATTTGCCAAAGATGGTTTCCAACTGTAGACGATGTAGGAAATGTCGTAGAAAGGGACAAGAAAAGAGGACCTGCTCCATGTGTGCAGAATGTGATGCCGTATTGTGCATTGCAACATGCTTTTCATCTTTTCATGGCAAATAATCACCATTAAATTTAATTTTCTTTATGATGATGAATGGTTTCTTGGGAAGTATTCTTCTCAACTTTAACATTTAAATATTGACATAAAATTCGGCAAAATAAAATGTATTTCCTTAAATGCTATTGTTTAACTGTTAATAAAACATAAAAAACTGTTAGAGATTCAAAAGAGAAATAAATGGCCCATGGAAAAATGGGAATGGTTGAAAAACAGTGGACTCACTTATACATCTCTGAAAACTGTGTTTTTCAAGAATTCTCAAATATTACATTTAAATTTAGGGATATTTATGTTTTGATTTAAAATTTATATATTCATCAAGAATGATAAAAAAAAAACACTTCATTTTTTTCAAGTTTACAAATTTTACTGTATTACAATCGAAACATTTGAATTTGGGGTAATAAACTTCGTAGGTCCGTAGGTAGGCATCAAAAAGTTCAGGCATAATAAATCCACGATTGCTTCAGTGGCTCAAAATTTATTTTGAGATTACAGCCACACACACACACAACATAAAACAATATAAAAAAACTAATTAAGTACATTTAAATTTGATTAGCTAACACTATTTTGTTTCCATCCTCGCCTAAGTGATCGTTATCCCACTCATTCCGCCATCTTTTCCTTCTTCCTTCCTGTCTCGTTGTCCCTCTCCGTCTCCTTTCGATGGCCGCGCCACCTATACAGTTTTACATGCCAGGCGAATCTTACAAGCCCCACCAACGGAAGCACATGTGTCATATTCAATGACCAGGTGCTACAAGAAAGAGGTTAGTCACACACTCACGAAAGAGTTCTACTTCTGATACATAATACCTAAAACTTAGTGGAAGAAAGTGCACTATCTAATTTAATAACACGTGAGGCATGACTAATAAAAACAGTAATACACAAATATACTGAAAAATGGGAAATATAATAAGATTACTATTTTCACACTCATTCAATAACACAAGAGGCATGACCTAAAAAAAACGTTAATATACCCAAAACTAATTACTCATAGTTTAGAAAAGAATTAAGATTCTCTCTCTCTCACTAATTTAACAACGCATGAACAAAAATATGAATGTGAATTAATACTGCAAAAATATGTACTGAAAACGACATACGTTAATCATCGAAAGGTAGGCGAGAGAGGGCATCAGCATTGCCATGGTTTTCCCCCTTACGGTATATAATCCGTAAATCATAACGTTGCAAGGCTAGGGCCCAACGAGCCAATTTTGTTCCATGTGGTAGTCCTTTGGTCAAAAATGTGAGTGGGTTGTGATCAGACACAACCTGTATTTGAGATCCGAAGATCCAACAGTCAAACTTTTTCAGCGCATTCATCACGGCATAGGCCTCTCGCTCTATCGTAGACCAGTTCATTTGACATTTGGTTAATTTTCTACTGCAGAATGTGCAATTGGGTGTTCCATTCCATCTTCATCGTTCTGTGCAAGGCATGCACCGACTATAGTAGCAGAAGCATGTGTATACAGCTGAAATGGGCGGTTTAACACAGGGGTATAGAGAGTAGGCATTTCGATTAAACTTTTCTTCAAACATTGAAACGATTCTTCGGCTTTGTCGTCCCAAGAGATGTTATTTGGAATATTCTTCTTAGTCAAATTGGTCAAGGGCAAAACAATGGACGAAAAATTCTTAATATAATCACGGTAATAGCTTGCTAAGCCAATCAGTCCTCGTAACTGTTTTTTGGTCGTTGGTCTCAGTAACTTTGACATAGTTTCCACTTTTTGAGGATACGGAGCATGTTTTCCGGAACCAACAACATGACCTAGAAATTTAACTTGGCTCTTTCCAAAATCTCACTTCTCTAAATTGACTGTTAGTCCAACTTCTTTCTCAGAGTCTTAAAAACATCTTCCAAGTGTTACATGTGATCTGACCATGTCTCTGAAAATACTGCAACATCATCTGTGTACGATCTACAATAATTATGACGAGGACTCAACACTTGATCCATAGATTTTTGAAATGTACTGCCCGCATTCTTCATTCCGAAAGGTAAGACCTTCCACTGATAATGTCCGGAATGAGTAACGAAAGCAGTAAAATGTTTGGAATTTTCTTCCATAGGGATTTGCCAGTATCCCTTCGTGAGGTCTAAGACCGATATAAAATGAGCTTTGCCTATCTCATATATTAAATCCGTCGCATGTTTCATTGGATATGCATCAGGAAGAGTAAAACTATTCAAAGTCGAAAGTCTATGCACAATCTAAATCTTCCATCCCTTTTCGCCACGCACACCACCGGGTGCGCCCAATCACTGTCACTATGTTCAATCAAGTCCATACCTAGCAGCTCATGGACTTGACGTTCAACTTCTTTTTGTAGAGCAATAGGAACTCTATATGGTTGTAGTCTTTTAGGGGTGAACTATCTGCCATAACTTTAACAGAATGGCCTTTCGCGTTGGCTTTTCCAGGACGATTCCGGAATATGTCTCTCTTCATAGTGTTCTAACAATTTTCTTAACTGGTGTTTCTGTTGGGAATTTAAAACATCAGACATTTGATTCAACTCGATACCAGCATTAGGTTGAGTTTCCTTATCTGTGGGAACATAATGCAATTCACCAAAATTGCTATCTTGGTCAAACATCACTCCAACGTGATCGACTCTTGAGATATAAGGCCTCAGCTTATTTACATGTAATTCTCTAGTACTACCGTCTTCCATTTGAACTAAACAAGAGTGGGGTCTAGTGAGCTTTACTACCTTGGTGGGTCCTATCCAAGTGTTAAGCAATTTATACGTGGATGAAGGCATAAGGATCAGTACTTCATCGCCAACAGAAAAACGTTTTTCTCGTGATCTCAAATTATAGTGTGAAGTCATACGTTCCTGATTTTTAGCACTGTTTTCCGATGCGATGTCGTGTGCATCTTGCAACTTCTTTTGCAATTGTTTCAAGTACTCTTCAACAGAGCGGCACCACTTGTAGGGATTTCTCTTTCTCCTGTCCAAAACTCTTCTTAAATGGACATCAGCCCAGATGATAGTCTTCCATTAACTAATTGGTATGGTGATACACCAGTAATTGTATGAGGTATTTCTCTATAAGCAAAAAGCAAACATGGGAGATTGACATCCCACTCATTTCCATGCTCCTGGATATTTTTGTTTAACATGTCTTTCAGAGTTCTATTCCATCGTTCAACTGCTCCCATACTCTCAGGATGACCTGGAGTACAAAACCTAGGAGATATTCCCAGCACGTCTTGGAAGGCTTGAGTCAATTGTGCAGTAAAATTTGTACCCTGATCTGTACATATTGTCTTTGGGAACCTAGTTTGATAGAAAACTTTCATCAACACTTCGCAGGTATAGTTTTTGCAGTAATGTTCTATGTTGGTATGGCTTCTGCCCATCTTGAGCATAGATCAATGGTACATACAATATATGAGTGCCCTCTCCTTGATCGGGGTTCTACCGGTCCGATGCAATCCACGCTCCAGACTTCGAATGGATTGTTAGGTCTCACTATGGGCTGGATCGGAATTTATCTCTGTACGTCAAAGTTCTCCGTAACAGACAAGGTTTGCATGCTTCGCAATGTCTTCACGTCCCTTTTTAACGAAGGCCAGAAAAAGGAATATTTAATAAGTTGCTCGGTTTTTTGTTCTCCTAAATGTTCAGCTAACGGAATTTCATGAGCCATTTGTAGAATTTCCTTTCTTTTATCTGCAGGTAGGACAACTTGCTTGATTGGCTCACCACAAACAACGTCATTATGCACGAGAAGATCGTCTTGTATTTCATATGCCTTTTCTTTTTTATTTGCTTGTTCCCAGACATTTACTAATGTTTCATCATCTTTCTGAAGTTTTATGAAAGTCCTTCTGGTCTCACTGCAAAGATTGGATCTCACTTCGCTTCCAATGTTGACTGCGTCTGTCGTCGCTTCTATGTCTAGGCATGAACCCTCTTCAAATGTTTAGACTTCACAGACGATTGATTTCTTATTCTCATCCAGTTGGGTCTCATCGTCAATGAGACTTGCCTGGCATTCACACTGCATAACTGTATGCTTTCCAAAAGGGCTTCATATGCGGTTTGAAAGCGGTCTTCTGAAAGCAATAACGGGCTTAGAATTTTTTTTAAAGTGCATTGAATTCGTTGCAATCCTGCATTAATGTTTATAGAGAATTTCTATAGTCCGTTTTTTCAGCCATTTTCTTCATCTTTTTTGAATTCCTACTATTATAGTTCACTCTCTCCCTATATATATTTATTTATATATCTTGTGTTCAAATCTTCAATAAAATACTTTCTATTCATCCATTCAAGTTCAAATACCTTTTTTTAAACTTGTAGTAGATGACGATATTAACACAGTTTTTTCTAACATCAATAATTTTTATTCTGTTATTTCTGCTGAAGTTACAACAGATGGCATCAGTACGTTTCTCTCTCTCTCTCTAACGAAGTAGGAATAAACTTAAACTATATTACTTGTTTATTTCCGACCGTTTTCCGCATGATTTGTTTCCTTAAAGAGTGTACAGGGGTTTTGTTCACGTGTGCGATACAAGTATTCTAATTAACAATGAGGAATGTGTGCCGCATATATCGTTTCAATCTCAAATTGTTTCTTTTTCTATGACTGCCAAATTTATAATTCTTTTTGAAATTTTCGAGTTCATTTATAATGCAGTAGAAATGAAGTTAACCACTGAATAGAGATTTTCCCCAGCATTTTTCTGGGTCCTTTGAAAAATTATTCTGAAACAGTAATTTGTGTGAAGTTATGTTACATTCTAAAATGTGTGCACTTATTTTATATTTTAGAAAAAAAAATTTCTTTACGTACGATGTTAATGCACTTTTATTAATAGCTTAGCTGTTAGAAACTGTTTGCCTTTATGATTTCGTAAAACCAGAGCTAGGTATCATGTCAGATTTTTTATTGGAATCGAAAGTTAAATCATGATTTTTTATATGGTCACCACAAAGTTATAACCTCGCAGGCATTGAGTTGAGTTTGGTGTTTTATGGCGCAAGAGCCAGTTTTGTGGCTATACTGCGCCAAACATTCATAGGTCTGGACGGGAAAAGAAATTGGATGACAAGATGGAGGGTCGAAAATAGAGAAGGATCACTGGGGAACCCCGGAGTCGAGACACGTGTTCACCAAAGATAGTAAACCCCTTGGGAAAAGGAAAAGATCACTAGGGTACCTCGGGATTGTGACACTCGCAGGCATTGAAACGAGTATAGAAAAAATCAGAGTTAAAAAGCTATTTATGAAATTGCCGTTTTTTTGTCAAACGCGTAGCTTTTACCTTTAAAATACTTTATGCACGCATATTTTATAATACAATTTAATATGGATTATACGTAAGATTCAAAAGTCCTTGGACAGTCTATAACTTAAAGATTACCAATTAAACTGTGCTGAAACACATCCTCCTTTAAGGCTATCTTCGGCTAATGTTAAAGAATAGGGGCCGAATTCAATTTTTTCAGTTATAAAAGTACTCGGACATATTCTGGCTACACTATCCTGTAGAGAATCACTTATTTTACGATACTACTCATTTTTATCAGAGTTTACCCATTCTTTCCTTTTATAAAATGTGTTTTGCATCTTTTCCCCCTATACCGTAATGCTAAACAAGCTATCCCTTCACATGTTAAAAGGAATAACTAGTTATGAAATATTTTGGGATTTTAAAAACACTATTATAAACAAATGCATGAGTTACAATGTCGCAAATTTTTTTTATAAAAATCTGAGAAATTTTCTTCTGTCCGATAATGTGTACCGCATCAAGTTCACGCTATCGTACATATGGTCAAAACAGCCAAGCCTTAAAATAAGACCCTTAAATAGCAACACACTTTTGCCATGGCTTGTAAAGGTCATCGAAACATTTCTGGAATCCACTTCTAGCCATGTTCATTGATCCAGCCTGCGCGGGTGCGATGCACTTTTAACTTCATCTGCAAATTGGTCTTCGTTTAACATACGGGGAACGATATGTTGACACACCCTATGCATGTTAAAATTCTTAGTCAATATCCATTGATATGACAGAGGATATCGCAACTAATTATGCTATTGTTTGAAGCTTGTGTATCGCCGCAGAAACCTTTTAAGGGGGCGGGAAATCTGGAGCTCAAGAGTTTGTCGACTTCGATATTTTCCATGCCGTTTCTAAAACGTCGAAGCCACTCAAAAACTTGCGTTTGTGATAGTGTATCACAGCCTTAGACCTGCTTCAAAATTTCATAAGTCGCCGTAGCACTTTTCTCTCCCCTAAGCGAACACGATTAATATCCGCTCAGACAAGTGCAATTTCTTTCAATCTCTAATTACTAAATACATCCTCCTACAAAATATGCTGCTGTGACGACTCGCCGACCATGTGATTTGGAACAAACTTTAAGGGCAATAATGCAGAAATGTTATTATAGTCTTTAGTGCAAAATTTTTTCCCGTTATAGGCTCAGTCCTGGAACTTTTGAATCCTACTAATTACCATGCGTTGTACAGTGTACAATATCTTTAATACCCAAGAGAATATCATTTATCGAATTCATAGAAATATATTTTATCTAATGATACTCCAGCATGACGGTCAAGAATATACCAGACAATAGAGACTCTCTTCCATTACAATGGAAGGATGTTCTATATGAATATGTCGAGAATCACTGTTCAGATTTAATATAGACTGAAAAGAATATAGAATCACTCATGTCCAAGGAGGATGATTGGACCATGCCAGGTGGACTTTCCCGTGATCTGGAGCGAGATTCAAATAAATTACAGTGGAAAAAAATACCCCCCCCCCCCAATAAAAATGAACTAATAAGTTACCATGTAGGAGCCACATTACCATAAGATGAAAATATCAAGGTAACCATATTGTAACGCCATTACTCATCTTGGCGAGCATAAACTTGGCACGTAGCACACGTATATCAAATTAGCATCGTGTCCGAAATGGATTTTAATGCATAACATTACATTTACGGTTGAATATAACAAAGTTGAATGCTTGAACAACAACAAAAACAACGAGAGGATCTTTTCAAAGCATCGTTGATATTTCAAAGTTTATCTGAAAACTTATTCAAAATAAGAGATCTAAACAATTTCGATCAACAAATTTTTTTTATTCCAATAAATATTTGCCAACAATCTAAAATAGTCTTGGTACATAACTAATTGATCAAATTGATGGAAATTGAAAACTTGCTGAAACTTTTTCTCCATCGCCTCGAATGCAATAAAGGGAGGAAGAATGGCACCTCTCACCTGCTCGGCAGCAGTGTCCATGGTCACAACATTGAGCATGGCGGTAAGGACAGCAACCGTACTTCCCGTTACCCTGAAAGCAACAAGTAGCATCATTCAGACAATAAGAAGACCTGTCGCACTGCAAGATGGAGGTTGGTGGTCCATCTTCTTCATCGACATTTCTGGGAAGTGGACTCGTGAGTAGATTGGATACATCGAGTCTCATTTTGGGATAGCACAGCCTGGATTTTAAATCGCATTCGGTGCCTTCGGGACAGCAGTGTTTCATGTCTTCGCAACAGACTCCTTTTGGATAGTCACAGCAGCTCCAGGCACTGGGGTATTGAGCGGGACAGCAAGCGGCATCTGCAATACATATTTTTAAGTTTTCATAAGGACTTATATTCATATAGCAGAGTTATTACAATTAAAATTTAACTTTCCACCTCCTTGCTGCATTTTACAGGGCTTACCTGAAGGATATTAGGCTGGTAACCAAGTTCGTTAAAATTTAAAGACATGCAAATTGTTTAAGTGTTATCAAAAAAAGGTTTCGACTTTGTTAGAGCTAAGAGTTAAATTTTTAGATTAAAATGGAATACCAAGTTGAGAAAATGAGCATACGACACCTTTCTGCTTTCATTAAAGCTTCCAAGATCACGAAAACTACTAAAAAATCTGTGCTGCAAATGGTTTTCTCATGGTTCTTTCCAATCTTATGAGCGAAAGTTCGGAAATGGAAATTGACTTCAAAGACGCACTTCGTTCTAGCAGAGTTCGATAAAAAGCGAATTTGCATCAAATCACAAGGTAAATGGCAAAGAAAAACTACAATGCTTCTATACTGCTATAAAGCATCGTAACTCCATAGGCAAGGTTCAAAAGTGTCCAACATTGGTTTCGCATTCCTTGAGACGACAAAAACTAGTAATTCACAACCCCTGCTGGTTTGTCTGCTCGTCAACGCTCAACTCATAAAAACAACTTTCGATCGTCTTCAGATGCCGTGCACGAAGCTTCAATACTGACGTAGAATCGAGAGCTGGATTGGATAAGTTTTTAGAATCGAATTTCAACCATCGATCTGTTGAAAGTCTTTGAGGTCAGGAAATTGTAAACAAGCGAGAATACATTAATTATAAAGTTAATTTGCTATAAAAATAATCAAGAAATTGTGGGAACTTTGTTATCATCCCGATACACTGAAAATTAACAGGGTACTTATTTTGAATTAAAAAATGATAAAGACATCTATACAACCAATATCGTAGTGCTCATACCATGCATTTTGAAGATAAAGGCTAAATTCTAAATACCCGGTCATTGTGTGACCCAGAAATAGATACATCAACGACAATAAAGTCAATTATATTAGACTACACAGAGTTCCCTGGATGATATCTCTAAGAACCCTTCCTAAAATCAGTCTAAAGAACAAGATCACACACTTTATCTCTACGTTAAATCTCTGGTGTCTACAGAATTTAAGGAATCATATTTGCAATAGTAGGACGAAACCACTTTAAAAACACCAAATTCAATATAGATTGATAGTCTTAGAGTTCAAAGTTATGTAGAAATCTATGTCCACTGATCTTTGGTATAACTACTAAACCAAAAACTATGAAACCAAAGAGTGTATTGTTAAGTAGTATCTATAGGAGTTCTGGAACTATATTTTTTTATTCCAAGAAAACTGGAACCTAATCTAATCAAGCCGAGGTCAAGTTGCTTATGTAATTTCGAACCAAAAGTTTTTTTACCCTACTCTCTGCGATAAATTAAGTATTCTTAGCAAAAAGATATACTAGTTAAAGTGAAGTATTCTCCCCTCCCAACTTTATTAATCTGTTACAGTTCCCACGATATCTTTCGATTCAAGCAGCGAATCCTTTCCCCGAGTAATTTTCCGATATCAAAATATTTGGGGTCCTATTAAAACCCAGTTTTTAGCGAGAAAAGAACTTAGTTGGAAACTTATCATGGCTGAGCAGTGTTAAAATTTTTGACGTGTATTAACACTTACAATTCTTTTGATCACCAAACCACAATTTAATGAAGACTAGGATGGTAACGAATTTTCCCAGTCTTCCAGTATCATGAACCAAAACTGAAGTTAGTTCAAATCCGACATGCCAATAGCTTTCCTTCTTTTGGAAGATTTATTTAGTTAACATTATACTTTAGGACAAGGTTCTTATTTATAATCACGCATAACTCATCTCGTTATACTTATATAAAATAAAAACAGTACTTACCGTTTTCGCAGAAACCTATATCACATTCACTGTATCCACCTGCGATACACGAGATTGCGAAAATAACCAATGTTGCTACAAGATTCATCATTTTTTTTGCCACCTGAAAAAGATCAATTGAATAGTTGATGGGTTAAAAAAGTATAGATTAGTGTGACCATTGGAGAGTTTGACAACTTTTGCTACCACTAAAAAAGCGGTCGCCAGACTATCGACAGTTGTCCGCAGATAGCAAAATTCCAAGCAATTTAACAGTACGAAATAAAAATTTAGACTTATATATACAAGAGAAGAATCAAATTTAGAATAGAATTCCACTCCATAGGATCGAATTCCAGTTGTATTCAGGTTGTTTTCTCGCAAGATAATTTCGGATGAAATGACAGTTGGCTTTTCGCGAATCCACATCCGTTCGCCTTAAAATCTGTGAATCATGCTTAGTTTACTTTCTTCAGTCATTCTTTCTTACAGACCTACTAATATGATACGTATTTCTTTATCTTGGAGCATTACCAATGTCAAATTCTTCTTAAGTGCTTTTCATTTGACAATTTGAATTTTTGATTATTAAAGTAATCCTCTCCCCTTTCGCAATGCATCACAATTATGTTTTAATGTTCCTTTGACTTATCCCTAAAATAATTTCAAAAAGGAATTAAACTATTCATCTCGGTTATGATGTTAAGGAGAACGTCAGAAGGTTTCATATCGGTCAAATACCTTATCGAATTCACTGTAAAAAGACTTCAATTCACCACGACGATTTAAAATTGAAATCTTGATCCGAATTCATATAGTTCACATTTAAAGTGGCTCCAAATAAATTTTAATTAACTGAAAATATAACTTTTTATTAATATATTCTTATTAATAGTTGTAGATAGAATTTAAGATAAAAATTTAATACGTTTCTTTTTATTACTTAACATGCTTTAGTTACGTTTGCTATTATATTAAAAAAAAAAATTAGAAAAATAAAATTAGAATACTAACTAAAAAGCCGCGATTATACCTGTATTTAATAGTAGAAGTAAAGGAACTTTGTATTGCAACTATAGAATGGCTCAGTAATCTAAATTCGATTGAAGCTATTCTTTATTTATTTACGCAACAGGCGCTTGCATTCGTGACGTTCTTTTGACGTATGGTAATATGTAGCCAATCACAGTCCAATATATCCTTTTCAAAATCATATTGTAGCCCATTTCGTTGTGGCATCTCAATTCAGCTGGAACTGAAACTTGCTTCTTTTGGGACAGCTAAGAATAGATTCTGCATATGGCCATGACCTAGGGCATTGGTTCTTAATCTGTGGTCAGTGGACCCCCGAGGGTCCACAGCGCCTTTCTAGGGTCCACAGAGTCTCTCATGTAACGTTGAGATTTCCCTCTTTTACATACTCTGAAAGGCCCCGTGGTAAAATTGAAAGGTATGCCATACTAGACTAGATTGCTAAATAGTCTCCAATGAAGAAACTCTACTAAAACTTGCATTTTGACCAAGAATATTAAGTCGAGGAGAGATGTTCAAAATCTTGGGGGTCCGCGATGTCACCCTGATACATAAGGGGGGGGGCGAGTGAACATTTAAGAACCGCTGAACTAGGGGACTGTAATAAGAAAGAAACGAGCAATCAAAATTTTTCAATCTCGTCTGGTTAGTTCGATTTCATTATTAATTGAAATACTTGCATCTTTCAAAAATTTTAGAACATTAGCTGGTTTTCTGTCTGTGAATCAACTCAACATTATCAATTACATTTTTTTTCTTTGACCTAAGGCCTAGGGCTCAGAAATGAATAAATTCATCCCTGAAACAGCAAAAGTGCGCATGCTCTTTACGCTTATTTGTTTAGTCTAGTTTAACAGTTAAGGCTGTTTTCGCCATATGCATAAGAGCGTGAACTTAACGCGGATCACATTTTCGAACTAAGGAAATGCCTCAGTTTTTACAAAAAACTTGTGACATTGTAGCTCATGCATTTGTTTATAATGTAGTGTTTTTAAAATTTCAAAATATTTCAGAAATAATTAGTTTTTCCTTTTACCATGTAAAAGGATGACTCATTTAGCTTTATGGTATAGGAGGTAAAATGCGAAACACATTTTATAAAAGAAAAAAATGTGTCAAAACTTGATAAAAATGAGTAGTATAATGAAATAAGTGATTCCCTACAGGATAATGTGAAGCCAGAATATAATATTAATGTTTGAGTACTTTTTTATATCTGAAAAAATATTCCGAATTCGTGTCCTGTTCTTTAACATTAGTCGAAAACAGTCTTAAGCTTAATATTTGTTCATGACTCAGTACAATGAATTGTTTTTTTTACTCCAATGCTCACATTAAATCGTTTCCTTTAAAAATAATTTTAATATAACAATTTTTATAACCTACAGTAGCATTACCATTGAAGATTTTTTTGCTAGTAAATATAATATTCTATGAGAAAAATAAAATATTTATGAAAAGTGTTCGTAGTCTATAAAAATAAAATAGTAAAAAAACTCCCTGCCTTTAAATTGCCGTCTATGTTCCCGTTATAGGTTTTAATAAAAGTAAAAACTCTTTTTAAACGTTTTGGTAGATTTCGATTTTTAGTGAAGGCTCTTTGGTACATTCGAAGACGGTGGGAAAAAAAAACTGTCACACAAGCTGTTTTGATGCCAAAAAATTTACTTCTTCTAAAAAAGTGTTTTTTAATTAAAAAGAGCAGGATAACAGCTAAATTATAATTAAAAACAGGAAAACAAGTTCAAAAACAAAATAGCTCAAAAAACGGGAAACAATGAAGGTAAAAAAAAAGTTTTTGGTTTTGCTATCTCAATTTGGCAATAAAAAAAAAGTAAAGTCGGAGCATGTGTTGTTTACTGGTAAATTTCTCTTAGAGCGCGGATTTCTTTTTAAATGAAATCTTCCTTTAATTTTATCCTTCTTTTAATTTTTCTTGGCTAAATTTTTCTTTTTGTGTTCCTATTTTAGTAACTGAATGTCAATTGGATAAAATTAGCAAACTTTTTAGTCATTTTTAGTCGTCTGAGTATCTAAAGCTTGACAAAGGGCCCTTCTTTCCAGCATAAAAATAAATTTATTTAAATTTATTTTAAAAGTAAATGACACATGTGTTTTGTAATTCCTACTATAAAAGTAATATATAATGACTTTTAGAATCATTTGTAGAAATCACCCATTTAATTTAGAGGAAGTGTATATCTGTTTTATCTCTGGTACTTAATATTAATTAAGCTTCATTTTCACAAATTGAGTTTAACACGAATCCAATAACACAGGGCATATCTACCGTGTTACATGGAGGGAGGGGACTATTGCATTACATGGTTGCTGTTTGTCTCAACAGAGTTTTAAGTAAGAAATTGAGTGGATATTAACGTGGCGATTTTCAGCTACCCAAGAGTTCGAGCTTAGTACCACTAAAGACCCAACGTGTACGGCAGCGATGCACGTTAAATCTGTCGAGAGCTGAAACGTACTCCCGTTGGTGTGGTGTGGTAGTTAGGAGAGGAGGGTGCCAGCTCAGGTGTCCTCCACGTCACTTGACCATGGTTCGAAGTTACGTGGTTCGTCACCAAAGCCTTTGTGTAGTTGAACAGTGCGATGTTAATATTCACTCACTCACTCACTCATTCAGCAACCCAAGGGCTTTTGGCTACGGACCTCGTAATTTTGAATCATGGTCAAATGACGAGGCTGGCATCCTCTCCTCTAACTTCCACACCACATAAACGGGTGGACGTTTGAATTCTCGACAGATTTAATGTACGTCGGCCCCTTCTGCATGACGAAATGCTTCTTTCACGCACTGCTTCTTTTGATCCCATGACACGCCGGCCACGAGTCCGTTAACTTGACCACTACGCTACTACGGCCCCGATGGAGTTCTGAAAGCGAGAATTAATAAACCATTGTTTTACATTTTCGCGTAATGTTGTTCCAAACATGGTTATTTAAAGCACTGGGGAGAATTCCTAATATGCACCAGATTTTATTAAGTGTCTTACTTCTGAAATTTCGAAGTAATCAGTTTCTCGTAGTTCTTTCGTTATCGCATCCATAGATATGTTAAGTGAAATTTCATGTATAATGAATCGGGATGTGATTCCCTTCTATAAAATATTTACCTTAACTGAAACGTTATTCAATTCCTACTCTATTAGCTCACACTCTCTTTCTATATATTTATTTATCTTGGTGGAATTTTCAATCGTTAATAAAATACATTTTAAAGCGTTCCATTGAGCTGAAATTTTATATACATGATTATTTTGGATGACAATACAGTAATTTAATTAGAATTAATAAAAATTAATTGATTAAAACTAATTATTCAAATATTTGCAAATGCAACTACGTTGCCATAATTTTTGGCGACTTGTGTCAAAACTTGGAAAAGGTTTTTTTCTTACATTTTAAAGCTCCCATTTTAGCTGAAATTTTCTCTATACACTTTTGTTTTGGGCAGAAATACGATAACTTGATTATAAATAATTAAAATTAACTGATTGAAACTAATTATATTTAAAGAATCACAGATACAGCCACGTTGGTTTCAATTTTAGGGATTTGGATCAAAACTTAAAAGATTCTTTTTTCTCACGTTTTAAAGCATTTAGTTGAACTGAAATTTTATATACACGATTGTTTTGGATGACAATACGATACCTTAATTATAATTAATAAAAATTAATGACCACTTAATGTTGCGATTCTGTCCTTAGTATATACATACCGTAAAATCCGGCGTATAGCGCGCACCGGTGTATAACGCGCACCTATACTTTCAAGCTGCATTTTTTTATTTTTAGGTATATTCGCCGTATAACGCGCACCTACTTTTTACAAAGGGTACTGAAATGTACGTATGCAATGCTGTTATGTTTTGAAGCCATTTATTCAAGATATTACCCCACACAAAAACTTTAGAAAATTAGTATGTTTCTAGAGCTACAATCCTTTAAGTTCATAAGAGGAATGTCATTTCTTTCAACTAAACATATTTCGATATAAGAAGTCAAACTTTTTTTTATGCTCATCTCTTTTTCTTATTTTTAGAGCTCTCATTTTCATTCCCGGCGTATAACGCGCACCCTTGAATTTCGAGCTTACTTTTTGTGCTAAAAGTGCGCGTTATACGCCGGATTTTACGGTATTTATATTAATTGTAACTATTGAATGAAAAGTAGCTAAAATAAAAATTTTCTTCGTTGATCTAAGTAGAAATTGACGTAATTTTTCTTTTTATATTACTTGATTTTTTTTTTTCAACAGATCTGTGTGTGCATCTCACTTGGGTCTGAAGTAAAAGCATTAATTTGTTGATACGTGTAAAAAACATGTTTTTAATTTATCATAGTGAGAAATATTTTACATCTGTGCAGTAACAGCAGAATTCATTTCGAACTGTGGGAACACCTTTGACTATTTTCCAACAGAATATTGAGTATTGAGTGTCCATATTCCCTCGTGGTTTTGATTTTAATTTACGTCGCACTGTAAAACAACACGGAGTCTATTGACGATGATCTCTTAATTTTGAAACACGGTCAAAATTATATTTCCTCTAAACTTGCAAACCCCTCTTCAAACATTTACACCACTCCGACGTCTTTGAGTCTCGACAGATTTACTGTGAATCAAACCTTCTACAGAGAGCAGGTCTTTAGTAGCCTTAAGGTATCCGAGACTGCGTTCGGAACTAGCCTTAAGGTATCCGACTACGTTCGGAACCGTGATTTTAAAAAAGCGCATAAATGGATAATTTTCGTGATATTTAGTGTCACTTAGATTAGAACACATGTATAAAATTGTTTTAAGGACATTTTGACAAATAAAAATTATTTAAATACAATATTTCGGCAAAATATTAACTTAGAATAACCTTTTTTTTAAAAAATGTTCTCCTTTTGTGAAAAATGCTTCTATTATAATAATATTTTTCTTGTATACAGCTCAGACCTCTGTACAGAGGCTCAACTATGAGTTTTGAAAAATTCACATTATATTTTCAGAGTTACAACCTATTGAAATAATTATCGGTGTTTTTTTTCTTAAAATTTCTCCCCTCTCTCTCTGTTGTCGTAAAACATGGATAAACCCACTTCTAATATGTTTCAAAAATTCTAGTTGAGCCTCTGTACAGAGGTCTCAGTTATATACAGGTAAAATATTACTATAATGGAAGCATTTTTCGCAAAAGGAGAATATTTTGAAAATGGGTCATTCTATGTTCATTTTTTGTCAAAATAGTGTACTTAACTAATTTTTTATTGTAATACTCTATTCTTAAAACAATTTTATATACATTTTCTAGTCTAAGTGACATTAAATATCGTAAATCCCTTTAAAAGCTTTTGCAAAATCACGATTCCGAACGTAGTCGGATACCTTAAGTTTCGAATCCATGATTCGCGTGATAACGTGAGGTGGCCGTTCATTTACGACGAATAGATTCCCTCAAACGACGTCTTCGAAAAGTGTGTAGCCTCATCGATTTGTAGAGGGATTTGGCAATGATCTTTTCAAACACATTAAGACACCAAGGCAACATTTTCTGTGTTTTGTTAAGTCAAAGGTCGTTCAACGCGTTCATTGTCTTTGATAGATTATCGGTCCTTTTTAAAACACCGATGCCATTCGTGAACCTTGGATTTTGATTTAGTAAATTCAGCATACACCTTACTTAGCATTTCCAAAGTCTTCATTGGTGTTTTACCTAAGCATGCTAAGTAAATTTAATGTTCAACCCTGTTCAAGAAAAGCCATCTTTCTTACATCGTGGAGCAAAGCTAACTAGCTTCAGAAGATAACATCTGCGTGTTCAGTTCGATCACATGACATAGACTAAACCAACCTGGCCAGGTAGGGGAGGGTTGGGAGAATCCATTTCAAGTGGTTTAACTTTAGGTACTTGCTTTCGTCTTCCACAATGGCAGCAGTCCTCAAATTTTTGATCATATTATGTAAAATTACAAAGCAGGCAATATTGATATAAAATGTAGAAGGTTCTACTTGTCAGGTTCTACCATCTCAGGTGTCGTCCTCGTCTCTTGACCTTGGTTCAAAGCTACGAGTGTGACGTTATTATTCACTCCTTTACTCGATAACGTGAGTCACGAGTTTGCTACTACGACCACTTATCTACCCTGTCAACATTCCATCATGAAATGTTTCATAGTTATACTGTATATCCTGTATATCAGTGGTTCGGAATCCTCGGGATTGCTGACCGGTACCGGTCCTTGGATCAAATAATACGGGGCCGCCTAAGGAACATTAAATTACATCCATTTTATTTACTGTGGTGTATTCTTGGGGTTTGTGTGTTTTTCCATGGAAATCACTTTATATTCCTTTTTTGGCTTGACTGTATTTTATTCTGAAGGCATAAATGCAATTAAATTAAAATTATTAACGTAAGAAACCTAAAATATAAGCAATCAACGTTCCCCCCCTCAGAGGGTGATAAAAAAGGTCGAGGAGCACTGGTCTATGTCATTGATTTGAAAATTCGATTGATTTAAAACTTGATGAATCCTTCTTCAAATAAGAAAAGAAAAACTAATCGGCTCTTCCAAAAATGTTGAAAAGAGAGCAAATAAAGAAATAAAACTTCTTACTCCAGAGGAAAAATCTTCAATTTTAATTTGAATATCTTGAGAGGATATTCGAATTCACACCTTACTCCGTAACCTGACTTTTTGGCTCCGTGTTTATGCCCAGCTCCACAGATGAGGTCAGTGAACCACAGCAGATGACAAGATCGACATCAGAACTGGCACCCCACTCTACGCATCTATGTCAAGCAAACGTGAGCAATTAGAGCACGTAAAGTGCTGAATTTTTACTAAATGGCTGATCTTAAGTGAACCAAAATTCAAACATACGGTTCCACTGAAACATTTCTGATCACAAGCTTCAATTATAGCTACTGATTGACAATGATATAACTTGTAAATGATAAAACACACCTGGAAAAATTAATTATTAGCTAAAATAAATAGTTAAGTATTGAGTGAGTGAATGTTATTACGTCGCACTGTGTTCAGCTACTGTAGGGCTTTAGGCGACGGATCTTGTAAATTTGAACCATGGTGAAGTGATGAGGACGACACCTGAGCTGACACTCCCCTCTCCTAACTATCACACCACACAAATGGGAGGACGTTTGACCTCTCGACAGGTTCAACGTGCATCGCTCCCCTACACTGTGGGTCTTCAGCGGTACTAGGTTCGAACTCATGACACGCCGGCCACGAGTCCGTTATTTTCACCACCAAGTAGCATAGCGATGTTGAATTTTGCAAATTCCTACTATTAACTCACACACTCTCACAATATATTTATTTATTTGTTTGTTTATTTATCTATCTTGGTGGAATTTTCAATCGTTAACAAAATACATTTTAAAGCGTTCAATTGAGCTGAAATTTTATGTACATGATTATTTTGGATGACAATACAATATAATTTAATTATAATTAATAAAAATTAATTGATTAAAACTAATTATTTAAAGAATTAAATACAACTACGTTGGCGACTTAGCGACCCTTTTGGCGACTTGTGTCAAAACATGAAAAGGCTTTTTTTTCCTCACACCTTAAAGCATTCAGTTGAACTGAAATTTTATACAGGCGATTGTTTTGGATGACAATACGATACTTTAATGTTAATTAATAAAAATTAATTACTACTTAAAGTTGTGATTCTATATCATGTATATACATATTTATATTAATAGTAACTATTTAATAAAAAGTAGCTAAAATAAAATTTTTCTTTGTTGATTTAAGTAGGGGAATTGACTTAAAACTTTTTTTATATATTACTTGTTTTAAATCTTTTTTGACAAATGTTTAAATTTTAAAAAAAAATTGACATATAAATACAATTATTTACAATAAAAGTAAACATAGATATATATAAAAGAAAAAGAAATGGGGAAAATTATTAAGAGTTTAATTTTGGTTAGAATTTTACCCATAAATAATTTAAGGGGACACAGTACGATTCAATTGACCAAAATTGGTCAAAAAATGAAATTTAATTTTTTTAGCCTAAATTATTTTTTGTATACTTTTCTCTATAACCTCACAAAATTTGAAAGCTCTAAACTTAAAAAACGCAGAATTATGATAGCTTTCACGTTCGTTTTTATTTACATCTGTATGGCAAATCAAAACTTTAAACTGACTTATCTCAGAAAGATAAAATAACTAGTTTGTCTTTATTTAAAATGCTAAGGCTTTTTTTTCTATTGCGCCTAATGCTTTGAAATTTTTTTTACCTATTGCTAATAGCACATGTAACAAAAGTTGGTATGCATTTTTGAATCAAAGCAATATTTATTTTTTTTTTAAATAATTGAACTTAGAATTTATACATTTTTTACGGAATTTTTAATAAAAATTCATAAAAAGAAGTATTGTATGAATACCAATCACGTTAACACAAAACCCATAGCAACTTTTATTATACATAGTTTGACGTACTTGTAAATCAAATTTCATGCGTGTACGTCAATTGTTGTAGGAGGAGTAGCATTTTAAAATCACTCCACAAATTCTACGTTTTTTCCATAAAAAATTACATCAATAGCTTTTTATGAAATTTTGAGCACAAAATCTGTTTAACACAGTATACAAACATAGGAGACAACCAAAAAAATTTTAAAAATCCTTAAATTAAAATTTTTTGCTTAAATCGTACCCCATGTCCTCTTAAAATAAAAAAAAAAAGGAGAAATTTATATCTTTTGTAAATTGAAAACACAGCCTCTCTTTTTCTTGCTCTTATCTGCATTCCTACTGTGAGAAATATATATAATATCTCTCGCTATATATAAGGGAGAAAAGTGGTTCCCTCCGACCTTCGTTCCGATATCTCCCAGCTATTCCACCTACATGTATGAAATTTAATCAGCATATACCTTTGGTTGAGTCGATATCTGCTGAAATCAGATTATATAGAAATCGACTCCCAAGGGAGGTAACAGGGGTGTTTATATATAAAAATAAAGTCCCGTTTCCGGAGTATTAGACCTATAGACTTGAAATTCAGCAAACCTGATTCATTTGTTGAGTAGAGATCTGTTACGAACGCCTTTCACAGAAATCGACTTCCAAGTGGTTGTTGAAACTGTTATTGAGGGCGTATAGATAAAAAAAGGTATATTGAATTTTGAACTTTAAATGAACAGATTTGAAATTTGGTAAGCAAGTTCCTTTTGTTGAGTGGAGATCCACTAAGCATGGGTTTCACGGAAATCGATTCCCAAGAGGGGTTACGAAGTGATGTTACAGAGAGAAACAATCCCATTTTTGAACTATTAGAACTGCAGAATTGAAATTTGGCTTGCGTGTTTCTTTTGTCCAGTAGAGATCTGCTGAGAGCGGATTTTATAGAAATCGACTCCCAAGGGTTGTTATAGGAGGGGCTTATATATATATAGGTAAAACAAATTCCCGTTTTTGTGCAGTATTATAACTACTGACTTGAAATTCGTTAAGCCTGGTTTATTTGTTGAGTAGTGCGATGCACGCTAAATCTGTCGAGAGCTGAAACGTCCTCCCGTTGGTGTGGTGTGGTAGTTAGGAGAGGGGAGTGCCAGCTCAGGTGTCGTCCACGTCACTTGACCATGGTTCAAAATTACGTGGTCCGTCGCCGAAAGCCCTCGTGTAGCTAAACAGTGCGATGTTAATATTCAATCAATCAATCAATTTGTTGAGTAGTGACTCACTAAGAACGGATTTTGCAGAAACTAGGAGTGTAGTGAGATGTAAAGAAGGCGTTATACATAAAAATTCACGTTTTTTAACTGTTAGACTTACAGATTTGAAATTTGGTGAGCAAGTTCTTTTGTTTGTGAGTAGAGATGTACAAAAAAACGGGTTTTACGGAAATCGACCCTCGAGAAGGGTTACGGTAAAAAGCAAGTCGACTTTAGTTTTAAAATTCAGGGGTACTTTTAAATTAAAAGGCGATAACTATATATAAGAATCCTTTTCAATACACAAGAAAGATTAATGGTAGGACTTATATGTCGGGTGGTTAACGGCTAGTATCAGCATAAGATAAAATTATGCTTGAGATAAGAATACAAGAACACAGTGTAATGCAAATTAACTGAAGAAAAACACAAATATCATTACGATATAAAATCAGACGTTAAAGTATAATTATATTAGTAGCATAGATATATTACATAAAATGTACGGATTAAAATTTAGAGGTTAGTTCTGAGCAATTTGAATTCATTCTATGAAGGCCATAAGTTTTCTACGCATGACCTAAATTCAAGTAAAAGTTGTCTGTAATAAACAATAGCTATTCCTGATTATAGATTACGAATGTATATAATGGTAATATATTGCATTATTACGTACTGTACTATAAATACTAATTAAATTGATGCATCTATATTTTAGAGAGGTAGAATTCTAGATATCTTTTTGTCAATCTCGATTTCATATTCTTTAAATTTTATAATGACAGTTTGTACTGAGAGAAATAGTGCCTGCGTAAAGTTCCTCCTTATTTTATGATTAATTTGCGCTTATTGGACGCTTCATCTCTCTCGTTCAAAGATTTAAAATTAAAATGTTTCAATGAAATAATTGATTTTAATTTTCAAAGTACATCACAGAGAAATATAATTTATTTATTTTATTCTCTAAACCCTGCTTTTAATAATTCTTTAAATATAACATTAAATGTTATTGTACATTCAGATTTTTTTTGATTGCCCTAAAAATGCATTTATTTATTTATTTATCAGATTATTTTTGATTATAAGATTGATTATAGATTTTCAAGAAAATGGAAATAAATGTGAAAAGCTTAAAACATTTAAAATAAAAATATATTTCACTGAAGAAGTCGGATAACACACTAAAAATAATGTGAAAAATATTAAATTTTCTAAGCACCTAAAACCTGAATTTGGAAAGAAATTATATCAATTGTTAGTATAGCGCTGCATATTAAAAAAAACCCAGACATCTCATTTTATCTAAATAAATTTTATTCATATTATTTAAAATAAGAAAAGCATGTAGAATAAAGTGTCGAAGCTGAATGCCTTAACTAAAAATTAAAAATCTGTAGGTCTATGAGGGGGGTTTGAGCAGTGGCGTAACGTACGTCCCCCCTTTCCGGGGGGGGGGGGAAGCGAGGATTCTAGGATGCCCAAAATCTGACATTGCAGTGGGCCTTAATTTTCTCCGTTACGCCACTGGGTTTGACCCTCCCACCTCCCCTTGTGTACACCACAGTCATACAAATGTTCCAATACATGATAAATAAGCTTTTTAATTGTTAAGGTTCTTTAGTACACACAGTAATTTATATATGAAACCTTGATTACTGTATAATTGTTGCAAATTAGGGTGGGTATAAAGCAGCCGATGATTCCAACTATTTGAATAGCAGATTTATTAATAGACAAAGGGCGAACAGATAACTTCACGCAGACAAATCGACGTAATTTTACAAATATTATAATAGATTATTTAAAATAGTGCAAATCGCACTCGTTATAAACAAGCTTTACAACGATCCAGAAATAACTCTATAGAACAGCTTCACTAGCAAGAACTCAGACAGTCTAGTCTCTTTTATTACATTCAACGCACAAGCAGATTCTGATCTCGACTGAGCTGTGTTCTGAACTGAACTGACCTTTGTTTTGGAACAGAGGTCAGTTTGACTCAGTATTCGTGATTTTGGGCGCTGAGGTGCATGAGCAGATGTTCCGGTCAGGTCTGGCACGAAAACCCCAGTGTTTAGTCCCCAAACAAACTTATTACTCACTGATTGACCCAATGAAGAGATGAAAGGTTGAGTTGACCTTGCCCAGCCCAGGAATAGAACCCCTGACCTGTGGTGTGGAAGCACGATACACTACCCCTCGGCCACTCTGGGCTTCATTCCTTTATATATAACCTTATGAAAATTTCTAGAACAGAGTAGATTCTAGAGCCTACTCGATGATTCCTTGGTAATATATTTTTAGCCAACTTTGCCATGAAGGGCAATGAAGTTGCTAATACGATAATCCTGGTCACATCTTCGTTGGTTGTCATTGTCTTATTTTCAAGCTCACCCTGGGAAGCGTGTAAAACTCAATTTCCCCACAAGGAAAGTATTGCTACAATGAAAATAATATACGAGTAACCATTACTTGTATAAAAAGATAATTTCTTAATACTAAAACATTTTTCCTCTCTTAAATATATACTGTATGTTGCAAATTTTTTTTATTTTATAATATAGTCCATGTTTTTAGCAGTTCATTATTCTAAGAACGTCATATTTTTATCGTTTGAATAATAAAAAGGCTTAGAATCAAAGATTCGGAATATTTTGAAACCTTTATTGCTGTTATTCAAGTTAGTTAAGGCAAACTTCTAACACATTATTGTTCAACTAATTTTATATTTTCCCTAGGTTCCATTACGTATAAAAAAAGACATTTTTATATCTGAATTTGAAGTACATTTTCTTTTTCCCGCCATTTAAAACAAAAGAGAATTCTTGCTTTTGATGGTATGTAAATCACATTGTTTCACCTTCAGCAGAAACATAAATCACTTTGATGGATGGCGGAATTTGTTGTAGAGGTTTCGGAAAATGGAAGAAGTCACGAAGTACTTTTTTGAAAGTAATATGTTTTGAAGAAAAGGCCTTTGAGCCTCGCTCTAAAACATTTTTTGTTCCGGTTGAATCGTTTGTCACGTTTCGAATATCGTCTAGCGAATGAAAAGCGCGATTCTCTTCTCTTTCTAGAATAATAGAATTCTAAATTTATGAACTAAAATATTTTACTTTATTTTTTTATTAAAAGTATTTTAAAAATAATTGTTTTGACAGTATACATAACTTTCTAGTTTAATAAGAGTATTGGTAAAAGGATCATGCTTGGTTAAATTCATCCTACCAGTAACAATAGGATTGACTGATTTTTTTATTAACGTTGCATCTGTGTGTGTGTGTGATAAAGCTTTTTGATCTTGCTACTCTATCACTTAGTTATAAATTTATATCTAGTTGTGTAACCCCCCGTTATTTAGACTCTTCCATATTAACAGTAAAGAGACTTTCGCGCCCTCTAGCGAACAGAACAATCTTCAGTGATGGCCAAGTTTCGGAACTGTAAGGACGTAATGAGCATGCGCTCCGATCCCTTTCAATTCTATGTCAACTGTTAGTTCTCTAGTTATGTATGTAAATGTGTTTGTTTTGTCTAATAAACGTGTTTTAATAACTAGTGGACTTAGTAAAGAACCCCTTCCCCGTCTGTCCCTTATCTTTTGGCGCCCACCACGTCATAGTTGTATTATATTTACTGTTTAGAACGGAATAAAATTTGGAAGCTCCCCCATCATTTACATAAAATTACACTTAAAGCTGTAAAGTGGTCTCAGGGGAGTTAATTTTGTCTCGAGGGGTGAAAATATAAACAATTTTCAAACTGCTATAATTCTTTTAAATTTAAATTAAATAATTCGAATCTTTTACATATTATTTACAAAGGATTGTGGCTTCAAAAAAGTACAAAATGTTTGAAATATAATCATAATTTCAAAAATTATAAGCATATGAAAATAAATAATTCTGTAATAAATATTAAGTAATTTTTGCGTTGCGCACGCTATTTTCTAAAATAGTAGCTAATGATGTATAAAACTTTATATAGAATTATAAAATGTATCATATTCTTTAAACCCTATATCATTTAAGAATATTATATCTTTTGTGTATTTCAAAATATTTGAAAAATATTGAATTTTTTTAAAAAAAAATATAATTTATTATTCTATTTATATAAAAGTAGTACAGTCTAATAAGCATACACTTAACTTTATGAATCAACTTATAGCTAGTAATTAAAGCTACTATTTTAGAAAATAGAATGCACAACGTAAAACTTAATATTTCCTGTATATAGAAATGTTTCTTACTTTCGTATGCATATAATTTTTAAAATAATGATTATATTTTAAACATTTTACACTTTTCTAAAGCCCCATTCCTTTATAAATAATGTGTAAGAGATTCAAATTATTTAATTTAAATTTGAAAGAATTATACCTGTTTGAAAATTGTTTATATTTTCAGCCCTCTAGAGAAATTTAACATCCCTGAGACCTCTTAACTCTTTAGCAACATCCCATTTTTTTCTTGATAAATAAAGATTTTAAAGCACTTATTGAGTCTATATTCTAAGTTGTAAAAGGCGTGATATAATCCAGCGGTTCTTAAACTGTAGTCTGCTTTTCTAAGAGGGTCCATGAAGGTCTCTTATGTAATGTTAAAATTTCCCTCTTTAACAGACTCTGAAAGACCTCGTGGTAAAATTGAAACGTGTCATCTCAGATTAGGTCACTAAATTGTTCCCAATTAAACTATTTACTAGAACTTGTATTTCGATGAAAAATATTAATTTAATTTTTTTTATTGTTTGCGACTACACAACCATTACTGAAACGTAATATTTTCAAAAACTACATAGTAGAAACACACGTACAAAGATTAAGAATTTAATTCACATAACGCGTTAATACGATAACAATAACATCCATCTCAATTTTCTAACCGAATTGCGCCTGTATTATTTATTTGTGCATACATTATTTATTTGAAACTAGTATTTTGTAATATTTGTATATACTTATAAGATTATATGTTTGCTGTTTTCTTAAAAGAAAAAGAAAAGTGTGTCAGCGACTTCCACCTGAAGTCGCTCCCTCACCGTCCTGAACAAAGTATGACCAGAAACTTCCATAATAATTATTATTTATTATTATTCAAGCACACTAATCAACCACAAGTTAAACCACAAGAGGATGCCCTAGGAGTGATATAAAAAAAGCAATAAACCCTAAGTGAACAAGCGCACGTAAACAGTTTAATTTAACCTAATCTATCTTAGACTATAAATTCCCAATCCACTAATTTAGTATAGTGGCAAAAATTCCGTTCTAAACTCAAGTTGTGGAAATCAATTAAATCTCACCTTCGTAACACCGCAACAGTTTCTCCGCTCATTTCTATCTTACAATTACAAAACCCTGTCTATATATAGTAGATCTAATCTTCATATTGGGGTTTCTTCTCGAGAGGGATGGCTGTGAATTAAAACGTGAATGCTAGCGCAAAGATTCCCGAAGAGGATTAGTGTGAAGGTCGCGTAAAGATCCGTTACTAGTGTTAAAAAAAGTCTATAAACAGCAGAGACAATCTTAGGACTTTTGAGAAACCTCTAAATCACTCAGCCATTTGTTGGGAGTCAGAGAGGGGTGTTCAAAATTTTGGGGTTCGTGATGTCAGGTTTAAGAGCCACTGATATAAGCCATTACAGCAGCAATACGAGGGAGGAATGCTATTAACAAAACTTATTGTACATATGAAACTCAGTAGGAAGTAAACACGATTAAATTTTTAGACAGCTTGAGAGTACATACCTCGCGACTTACGCTATCCCGACTTAGGCTAATTCGGAGTTACGCAATTTTCAAATCTCATCGATTTATCTTTTGTTCGAGCGCTACGCAACTCGATTACTCACTTTTCGCTTCCTGTTTAGCTAATGTACATGTTCGGATGTATCGCGCGGAATCAACGCTTAGCCATATTAATCTATTTTGCATTAGTATAAATAAATTAAGGCATAAAGATAATTTTAGAAATGGATAGGGATGACGTCCAGTAAGTGTTAAATTCCCACAATCAGTAGCTGACGATGGATGAGCTCATAGAAATGCATGAGCAAGAATTAAAGAACTTGAGTCTTTAGACCCAGTGCGTTCAAAAGATCGAATAATGGTTGGGAATTGGACACAGAAGACCTCAGTTTAATTGAAAAAGGGTTATATAAATTTAAGAAAATATACGTAGAGGGTATTTTTTCAACAAAACAAGGAATAAAAAATATATTAGCATACTACGAGGAAATTTTGCAGGAGGAAAAAGCCCCTCAGGGGGCTCACCTTCTTTAGGCGGGTACGGGTGTCACAATCCCGAGGTACCCTAGTGATCTTTTCACAAGAGGTTTACTATCTTTGGTAAACACGGGTGTCACGATCCCGGGGTACCCCAGTGATCCTTCTCTATTTTCGACCTTCCATCTTATCATCCAATTTCTTTTTTTCTTCTTTTCCCGTCCAGACCACTGACCTATGAATGTTTGGCGCAGTATAGCCAAAACTGGCTCTTGCGCTATAAAACACCAAACTCAACTCAATGCAGGAGGAAAAAAATCTTTGAGCCGGCAGGCACTTTCTTAGACTTCATAAAACATTCTATATCAAAATAACTTTGGTTTTCGATTTTGTGTGAGTGTATATCGTTGGTCTGGGGTTATCAAAATGCGTAGCTCCTTCTGGATGAACTTTACAGAAGCAAGTAAAAACTGTTTATTTTTACAATGCACGGGAGTTATTTCAATACAATTATGAATCTATTAGTAAAAATGATCGAGGAATTTAATTTTACAATTTATTTTTAGATTTGAAAACCAGTTTATTATGAGAATGGACTTACTAAAAGTATTTCGATATTTTATGGAGTTACGCATTCTGATAATTAAGACGCGACGATATGTGTTATCTAAAATTTTATTAAACATTGTTTTACTTTTATTACAATATTCTTTCGTCTCCGGCCCCAACTAAAAATAACTTATATATATTTAAATACGAAATCATACCCCGACTTACGCGGTTATCACTCAGTTCTACTGTGACGTCTCTCGCGTCTTTCTGCTAACATAACTCCTATGTTCTTTGACGGCCACGATTAATGGCAAAACTTTTCCAACCCAATACCAAGAAGATAAACAAAGATAATATGTAAATGAGATGTACTATAAAAGGATAGAAGCTTTGATGATAAGATATAGCGTGGCAAGCTTAGAGATAGTAGTGTGGAATCATTCTGATCAATAACACGGCAAGTTTGAAGATAGCTTAGTGTGGAATCTTGCAGATCAAGAGTTAGCAGTCCGATAGCTTTAGAAGGAATAGAAGCCTAATATAAAGAAGTTGGAATCTTCTTATACAAAGTGAATTTATAGCTATCTCTCTTTAGGTAAAGGAAGGAGATCTGCAAAAGGTAATATTTGATGTAAGTAATTAGATGAATCGTATTAGTAATTATAATTGAGATAAAGGATCTAGTTGCGTGATCTGACTTAAATACATGGTTTAATTGGGTGCTAACTCTCACTTTAAATTAAAATTGTCAAATTAGAATTTAAGTAATATAAGTTATTCTTAATAAAAGTTGTATTAAGAACTACTATGTCTCATCATTTTGATAATCCCACACCTCTAGCTTACGCGGAACCGGCACGACATGGTCATCACAGGATGGCTATGTCGCACTACCTATCGCAAAAGTTCAGGGTATTACTGTGTACAGCAGGCGTCGGCAATCTATGGCATGCGCTACAATTCTTAGTGCTACTCTATATCACTAAGTAAATTTGTTAATTTTGGATGATGAAGGTATGGAAGATAATGATTTTGCAATGCAGCTTATTCAACTAACATCTTCAGAATTATGGAAGCCAAAATTTACGGAATTACGAAAAAAATCTGGAAGATGACTCTACCGAAAAATAAACAGGTACTTTTTAAATTGCTAGACGACATTTCTGGAGAGATTTCATTGTTTGAAGATATTTGCATGTTCTCTGTTATCCACATTTTTGTTTCTATATACCTAAGTTAACAAATATTTTCTTATACGAAAACTATTTTGAGTGCACCTAGAAGGTTATTTAACAATTGAGCGTTCAGAATTCTGTCATAAAGGAAGTCTTAAATTTTACCTCTGATACTCTGCGATACGAAGTTTAGCGATGCAGGGACAAAGTTTGCATTAAAATATTTATTTTTTAATTAGCAACGAGGCGCATCCAGAAAGTAAGTTTCCCAATGTTTTCCCCTTTAAAGTAAGTTTTCAATTGCGCATGCGTAACAGATCTATGACCTATCAATCATATGACAAACGGACAGGTCCCGCCTCGTGCCAGTGGCGTGGTAGCAGTGGTCCGAAATGGAAACTCTTATTCTTTCTCCCGCCGCCTGCGAGGTTCGGTCAGTGATAAAGTTCTTGAATGCATAAAGCATTGCGCCTATTCAAATTCATCGTCAGGTCTGACAGGTCTATGGGCTGTACATCAAGAGTAAGCAGATGGTGCGTTGCTGGTGTAGGCAGTTTTCAGAGGGTCGTCAAAATGTGACTGATGAAGACGGCTCATATATGGCTCGACGCATAGCAGCTGTTTTGACGGAATTTGGTTGGGAGTTGTTTGATCAGCCCCCCTACAGCTCTGATCTTTTTCCCAGCAACTTTCCCGTTTTCTTGCACCTCAAGAAATTCCTGTCCTCCGGTGAGCGTTTTGGCAACGATGAAGAGCTGAAGACGTCTATCACACACTGGTTCCATTCACAGGCGGCAGAGTACTACCACAGAGTGATACACAAAAGTTGATCCCACGATTCGACAAATGTCTCAATTCTGGTGATGGCTATATTGAAAAATAGCTGAAACATTGCTGCACTTGTTGCCAATAAATATGTTCCTGAAAGTGTGAGTACTTTTTTTTTAAAATATAGGGAAACTTACTTTCTGGATGCGCCTCTTATATTGAAAGAATACTTATTTGTGTTTTTGTCCTTATTCTATTAAATATTTTTACTTTGATCGGGGTTCGAAGATTTTATGAAAATCAATCGCAAAGAACAAGACAGTTGCTTCTGGAGCGATGGAAATTTATTTTGGAAAAATAATCCTTGAAATACAGGATACACAGAGAAATTCGCAGAATAAATCTCAGAAGGTTTTCACACGTTCAACAACGCTCTTACACAGCTGTTAATGTCTAAAATACAGGAAAGTAAAAGATTATTCACAAGCACTTGCTCGTTCTACTCAAAATGCCGCAGTATCCACTAATCGCTGGTCGATTCTTCAACGGTTAAGGCAAGATTACTAATCATTAGTCAAATCAAAACTACTAACTCAGTTTTGGTGAGTTACTCCCTATTTATAGGCCTCGCGGATTTTTTTGAGAAAAGTCCCTTTGCATCATAGATCCTGATATTAGTATTTCGCCACTAATTTCCAGAAGAATCTATAAAGTTACCAACTCGCCAACATGGTCGCCAAAAATTATACCAATTTGGCTTTATCGTCAAGATTTCGCCATGTTTCCATTGAATCGCTATTACAATGTTAGGAACGGCGTTGCTAGCGAATATAACAATTTTAACATAAAATAAATACAACACGTATTACTCATCCAGATATAAATTATTTGCACTATATTAGGTATTACTTACACGAAAATCGTAACAATAGGTTTAAAAAAATACATAAAACATGTTCAAAATTAATTTTTTATTTACTTTGAAGGAGTAGTTATATTTTATGTTGTTTATTTATGTCATTACAAATATCTTTTTAAATTATACGTAATTAATCTATAATAAAACTCAGAATCTGTTCTTGATATATGTTTTCTAACTCTTCATGCAATGCAGCGGGAATCGAATTGTTTCAAACATATCTTGGATATAAAGGTAGATTGGATAGACACACCACCGTTGCAAGGTTATTGACCTTTGATACACAGTGTCCAAAATTAGTACACACAATTTCTACCCCAGGCAGCACACATTGACCTGCGAGAGTCATTAACGGCTAACCTTGTTAGGTATCGAGTCGAGCTGGGCTTGGATAACAGCTACAAGCGAGTTATTTCATACTGCTTTAAGTCAATGCCACATTTCATCAATAGTAGTGTGAAAGTTTTTTTATCTTAAAAATTGATAGAAAAATCAAACTTATTATTCTTAGAAGAAAAAAAAATTGTACTTTAAAGAGCAGTAAAAACGTGAACCAAAATATAAGTGACAATTTCAAAATACTTATTTTTTAAATTGATTTTTTTAGAAGTATTATTATGTACTTGTATATATTTTATATTATGTGTAAGCTATAGATGATTCTATTTTAACACCTGTGAGATAGACGTGTCAATAGCAAAATGTGAGAGTAAGACAATGATGAATGGAATAGAAGAGAGGGAGAGGGAGAGAGGGAGAGGGAGAGGGAGAGAGAGAGAGATGTGCTGTGTGTGTGTGCAACAGAAAGGGTAATGTTTTTGGATACATTGGTGAACGTCGATCGGGGTTCGAGGATTTTATACAAATCAGTCGCAAAGAACAAGACAGTTCTTTAAGAGCGATGAGAGTTTATTGTCGACAAAACAATCCTTGAAATACAGGATTCAGCAGCTAAATTCGCAGTATAAATCTCAGAAGGTCTTCACACCCTCTACAGTACTCAGACACAAACTATCAGTGTCTAAAATGCACATATATAAATGAATATTCACATGCACCACTCGTCCTATTCAACAGCCGATCTAATCTCTATTCGATCTTCACGGCCAAGACTACTAATCGCTAGTCAAAGCAATACTAACTCAATTTCAGTGACCGTCTCAGTATTTATAGGCTTAGCGGATTCTTCGAGAAAGATCCGCTTGCGTCATATCGTGAAATTAATGGATCTCTCCACTAATTTCCAGAATAATCCGTAGGGTTACAAACAAGCTAAAAATGGTTACCAACAGGGTTGCCAAGTTACCAAATAGGATGGCAACTTGGCTCTATCTCCAAGATTTCGCCAACTTCCCATTGAATCGCCATTATAACGTAAGGGACGGTGTTGCTTATGAATATTACAAGTTTAACATAAAATAAATATAACAAAGAGCAATATAAATGCATTATACATTCAAATACAAATTATTTATACTACTTTACACAAAATTCGTAACAGTATGATAAAAATTGCTGTTTAATAAAAGTGTTGCTCTAAGTTTCAATATAGGAAGTGTGAAGTAATAAACATATCCGAATGAAATATTTCTTAAATAATGGTTGAAATTATTAAAATATTCGAAAAGTAATATACATGTTCCTTTTTTCGAAAAATAAAATACATTATTTCTATGCTCCAAATGAATCCCTGCTTTAAAAACCGAATAATTGTTTTTAATCCAGATATTTATTTTTCTTAACAATCAAATTTCATTTTATATTAAAGTAGGTGTCGCGCAAAAAATATCACAGAGCTTACAAATGTTTATCTATTGTTCTCAAAAATGCTTATCTCTATTAATAAGAACATTTCTCAAAATATATAAGCTACAGCTCTTACTTGAATTTTCCATCTTGTAGATGCGTTTGTTGTGTGAATTTTTTTCATTATTCAAATAAGCATGCGAAATAAAAGCGAAGCAGGGGGCGAGTGTTGACTAACCCCTAAGCCCGGTGAGGGCATCAAGTCGATCGCGATCGACCGGTGGACCACCAAGACATTTTGGGGTGAACGTCTTCACTAAAACCTAAGACACGAAAAAAAAAAAAACGTATTTGTGGAACACCGACGTCAATTAGACTGGAGAATCTGCTTTTTACAATTGATGCGACTATGTGTAGACGACTCGTATACCATGATTGAAAGCACACGATTACGCTTAACACATTCTCTTTCATTATACGGAAAAAAGTGATCACTGCCGCTGTTGTCACTGGGCATACGGCTCGCAGAGCGAGCCCTTATCCCATATCGTAGCAAATTAATGGTGCCTGTGGTAGTAGTGTCCTTGCTGAGAGGGAACAATCCGAATGGTTAAAAAAGTGATCTCAAAGACCCCACCCTTAGAAATGGGTTTCCCCCCCGTGACCTACCGGCAGGGGGGGGGCAACGTAGATCAGCTCTTTCCACTATAACACGGGATTGGCTACTACAACATCACCCCACATTTCGCGCTTTCACGGGATTAGATTTCTTATGTTTACGTTACGTCCTACGATGGCGCAACGCCCGGAAGCGGACGTGTTAAGTACATATATCGAAATCAGATTCATTGGTTTACGTTTGCTCGCTACTCGCTGCATTGAAAATGTCCACAGTCTAGCAGCCACTCTCATAGTTGTTCAAACATTCAACTTGAAACTTTTGTGCTACTTGTGTTTTTGTAGTAAAAATAGTAGTCTGTTATCTTTTAAAAGAAGTGTATGGGATAAACAAGAAAGGAAAAATATACAATTTTAATACAGAATGGGAAGAACAGTTTTTCCTTTACAATAGTGAATGCAAAACGTGTGTGTTATACATGTCATACAAGTGTGGCATTTCTGCTATGTGGCTGGACGCAAGCAAGAAACGCCGCTGAAATGTACTGATATCCATGTGATTCTTTGTCACTTAAGCTTAATTTATTATTTGGCCGACAAACGTGTTACCATGTTTGTTCGATTCTAAGCCACATCCCAAATTCTCAACAAATTTTTGTGAAAAATTGTGTCAAATAGGAAACCAAGATATCCAATTTTTCAAAACCGAAATCATTTTAAGCGAATCCAATGATTTTTTTCCTTCGATTCTCTAAGCCACACCCAATTTTAAGTATTAACATTGAAAAACAGGGCAGCTTACATTCGAATAAATACGGTAACAAATAATAAATATTGTAGACTTTCTTTTAGCTCAGCACACATGTAGACAGCAAAACCTTTAAAAAGTTAAAAGTAGATCGTATCTTGTAAAAGTCTGCCCACCCTTGCCCTAAACTGTCGATTAAAAATTACACGATTCTAGTCCCAGTGCCACCGTTTTTTACTTAGACGTGTATATACGGCGTATTGGGTGGCGGGGGGAAGAAATGCAAAAACAAGCAGAATTTTCTCTGAAATAAGTAAATCCTTTGCCAACACTGTCAAGGTCATTTTATTGCATTCCAAAACCTTCGGAATATTTTTACTGATAACAGAGCTAAGAAAATAATCGTATTTCGGAAAAACGTATATATGCGTCTGGGGCACTCAACAATCCAGTTGAATGAGATGGATATATACGACGGCGGCAGTTAAGGGATTAACGTCAGACTCTAAAGCAACATGAGGGCTGTCGGCGACAGCGCTATTTTGAACCACGGTCAAGTGACGGGAATAACACCTGAGCTGGCATATCCCTCTTCTAACTTCCACACGACACCAATGTAGCGACTTTGAGCCACGAAGATTTAACGTACATCAGCCCTTTTACATAATGGGTCTTCAGTCCGGGGGTTCGAACTCGCGAATCGGCAACGGTAACCCCGAGTTCATGACCATGACCACCAGGCTATTGTGGCCATGAAGCATAAAGTGAATAGAAAACTTTGATTTCTCGAAGTTCGTATGCACTGTAATGTTAAAGGAATTTTAATGCAGCAAAATGAATTTTCTTTGCTGAAATAAACAAAGTCAAAGATTGAGTGATAAAAACACTAACTTTGAAGCAAAACGTTAAAAACAATTCCATTTAGAAGTGGCGTCTCCTTCGAGAATAAAAGGGTAAGAAGTTTCCATAAAGAAAATTCTTTTCAAGTATGTTCTTTTGCGAAATGCATTGTCAGGTATCAACCATGTCAGGTAACAGACGACGACTGACTGTTGAAAAGTATCTGAAGCAAAATTTTAATATAGTGTCTTTTAGAAGTACTAAAAATAGAACACAATTCTTATAAGACAGTTTCCAGTTCCTTTCTTATAGATCTCAACTAGCCTGATCTTTTTGCATTTATCTTTTACCATTTTTGGTATAAAAACAGATTATTCTCCAATACAAAGTGTACAATGTCAAAATTTCAATATAATTCTTTTTTTTTTTGCCGAAAAAGCTTTTTAAATTAACGAATAATATATTATGCTTGACTTTTACTTAAAATTTTATACTTAAAATTTTAAACTTTACTATTTTAGCTCTTTTTTTTATTGTTACTATACGCAACTATTTTACTAATTTTTAAGGAATATAAACATTCACTTTTTTTATCGAGCCATTGGGGGTATGAAGGTAAATATTTCATAACGTATTCCTACCGTGATTATTAGATTTTTCCAGTTATTATATAACATTTTTTTTTTTTATTGCCTATCGTTTTAGTTGTAAGCAAATTGCTCTGTTCACAACTTTTCTCATAATTTTATCACAAATATTTGATTTTTTAAAAATTCTTATTAATATATATATATGACACATTTTAACGACCCAGTAACGACAGCTATGGACTTTAAAATCTTTATTACGGGGTTTCCTTCATAGGAAGAGCACTGAAGCCACGTGTTACAATACTTTTTAAAAGGCAAAAGAACCCCGACTTAGGGGAACAAAGGTATTTATATGGGGGAAAATCGGAAGAGATAGCGAAGAGTGAAATTCCCCAAAAGACATGCTTTATGTGGGGCTCTCTAGGAGTCTATTGGTTCTGTCCCCCTAGACAGAGGTGGTACCAAGTCTATAGGGAAGGATTAGTGTCTGGAGGGAAAAAGCTGACGAAATATTACATGATCTTGCATCATCCAAGTTCTAGGTTAAATCTTATAAATAATATATTTATTTTTATATTACACACACACACACACACAC
>BMAV01023961.1:0-11373 GCA_019973955.1 Trichonephila inaurata madagascariensis | reverse complement strand
CCACCGCGTAAAGGGGATGACGTACGTTAAATATTCCTAGGTTCAAATTCTCTTCTCGTTGGCGTAGTGTGAAAGTTTAGAAAAGGGATGCCAGTTCAAGTGTCGTCATTAGGTTGGTCAGCAATAGCCCTTGTGTTGTTCAGTGTGGCATTAATTGAAATCAAACCAAATAACTGATCAATTGGGAAATTACTTAGATATAATTTGAAAGTAATTTTAATCGACGATGTGTATCGTAGTGTTCTATGCGCACGCAGTTTCTTTTTGCTATAAAAGTAAATGAATTTTTGGCATCTGTGCAGATCTACTGAAGAAATCATTGCGGAGTACTTTTCATACATTGGATTTTTTTTTATTTAAATTAACATCTAAAAGAATTTCTGTGTGAAGTATAATTGTGTTCGATATATTTTTAGAATAAAAGTAATTTTTTTCTTATTCCAATTTTGATCATATTTTGCAATTAACGTTTCATTTTGACTTTTCAGACCAAAATGTTCGTGTTGGCAACGTTGACTTTGCTCTGCAGCATCACTATAGCCTTTTCTGACTGCTTGTTTGGCATCTGTGATCCTAGTAAGTGTGTGTTTATAATTCGGTTTTTAAACCGAACATAAGTTTCTTAAAACTAACGTGTTCTCATTATTATAGTTAAGTTTGAAAATTTCAACGGGTGACTTCTAAGCACAATGCAGAATTAAAGAAACCCAAGTTAACATATATTCAAATATTACTAACCGCCAGTAGTAATTAATGCAATGGTTGGATCAATCTTGATTTTTTTAAGTGTATGTAGCATTTCCTTAAAGTCTATATTAGAAAGACTTGTGTCGACTTCTGTTTAAAGCTGTATCTGAAGTATGGTAAAAAATGGAATAGTTTCCATACTACAGCGTTTATCATAATGATTTCGAATCGAAGAGCTATAGTAAAAGACAAATACAGTGGAAAGGAATATTTGAAAGCGTACAGATTCAAAGTTTTATTTGCATGCTTCACAGGTTTCCTACGTTTGTAACCTTGGTTACTCGGCATGCATCAATGAGTAGCCTACTTGCATTTTATACTCAAAATGGGGCTATCATGTTTATTGACGGCACATGCCATCCTTTCATGCAGTTCTGATAAATTACGTGACAAGGGGAGGGGGAGTCCGAAAACTTGGTTGAAAGGACCAGACGGATAACGCGTGCTTTTAATAACGTTGATTATACAGTGTTGAGTAGTGTGGCAGGAACTAGACTATCGCATTGATAAATGCCGTGTAACAAAAGTTTCACACATAGAAGACTTGATAAAATGTATGAAGCTTGGCTTTTTCCAGTATTCCTTCAAATCTTTTTATATTGGTCTTGCTATAGTTTTAAGCCCCAGAGGAAATAATGAGCAGTCTTGTACTGTTGACAAGATATTTTAGAAAGTGCTTGGCATTTAATCAAAGTTTTCCCTCGGAATAGTAATTAAATATGCTAGCTTCCGTAATTTAAATTCGACCATCCTCACGACTTTACCAATTAATCTGAAAAAAAAATTCTTCGAGTATCTTTAATGAGGCACTTCTGTTGCAGAAGAAACCTGCTGTCCTGCACTCGTAATAGGCGGATGGACTTGCTGTCCCTATCCGAATGCTATTTGCTGTGCGGACTTGGAACACTGCTGTCCAGATGGTACAGTCTGCAGTCCAGATTCTCAATCATGCTATCCAAAGATGCTGCCCACCGTTCCAAACCAACTGCAGAAAAGGCAAGGTGACGAATATGAAGAGGATAAAATCATTACGATACCGGCGCGGTTCGACTTTTGCAGTGAAGAAACGATGTGCTTCAACTCGACTTGTTGCATACAGGAAGGTGGAGATGTTTTTGACGAAAGGTACGGCTGCTGTCCTTTTATAGATGGAGAGTGTTGTGCAGATGGGAAGCACTGTTGTGAACCTACAGAGAGATGTAGCCAAACTTCAAAGTTTTGCATAAGAAGAGATTATAGTATAGGACCTGCTACTACTTTCGTGCCCGCAATTTTCATATCTATTTCATAAGTAATATGGCTTTCATATTTTACGAGTTCTTCTGTTGTAGAATATCTTCGAATAAATTTTTTGTTGATCATTTAGTGTGTCTTATGTGAAAACTACCCGTATTAATGAACAAACATTTCCCGTAATAATGAACAAAGAACATTCTCTAGAAAATAAGACTTCTGTAGGTCTGAATATACTTTGGGAATGGCGACAACCTGGTACTATATGAATATCCACTTAGATTCTTCAAATGTAACGTTTTGATATATCATGTGTGTTGGCTTCAGTATTTCAAGCTATAGACCATTGCGAGAGGACTGGATTATACTTGGTATCCGGTCCGAGAACTGGATGCCAATTGTAGCTTTTACTCATTGGTGGAAACTGTATATTCAGAATATTGTAATTCGGATTTTTATGTTTTGAATAGAAATAAGATTTGGAGTGCCCGAAACACTTCATCCACTTTTAAATATTAAAGGATGTCCACAACAGTATTTTCCTAGGAAAATAATGCTAAGCGTCTATCAACTATATTGTGGAATGATTAAAATTTCACTGTTAATGTTATGAGTTAGACTTGACAATGTATTCCCATAGGTATCTTTTCTTTAGTAAAAAGAAACTTTTCTCGGTCTGTACGATTGATAATACAAAAGTCTCGCATTTACCACGAAAAATCCAGAAGTAAAAATATATTGAACATCTTGCAGCCTTTCTTAATCAGAGTTCTTAACTTTACAATCGGTTTTTAAAATGGTTTAATTCTCATTGATATCGTATATCTTGTCCAAGTGCAAGAAATATACAACGCAAGTTATGGGTGTTCTACTATTCAAATTGATGAGGTATTAGTTTTATCTCACTCTGAAGCGACAGGGGGGGGCTATTGGCGATGGACTTCTACTTCCAAACCTTGGTCAAGTGGCGAGCACTACTCCTTATTGGGCACCTACTCTATCCAAACTTTCATTATCTTGAGCTTCATCTTATCCATGGCTCAGCCCCTCTACATTGTGGGTTTAAAGTTTGTCAAAGACTGACTTGCGACTTTGTCGGCAATTCGTGGCTCTGGCCGCTCGACCAAGAAATGTCACCAGTAACCCTAGAGTGGAGTTAGTGTTATGTCACTGAAATATTTATTTACGTGATGAAAGGAAAGTGGGTTGTGAAATGAGTTATTAGAGGATGCCTTTAGAACGGGATACTAGTAGTTATTTGCAATCTGTATGACCAATGTTGCATAAGTGTGCGTTGAATAATTGGCTTGAATCTGGGTGCTATTCAAGAATATAGTGTTAAATGACTGAAATTGTTACCCAACAAGTTCAGTGCAGTCTAGGAGTCCTATAGTAAGATACTGAAGGCTTTATGTTGCGAGGTCAATAGAGACACAAAGCTTCTTGCACTTCTAGGAATTCAAGCAAGCCAATAAAAAAATAGCAATAAAACCGTTATATATTTCTGCAACTTGTAAAACTTCCCATTCGCTGTCATTTTAAATCTTCTTTATACGCACGGAATTGAATTTTTTTTTCCTAATAATCTGATAGTTTTGTGTTAAAAAAATCAAAGAGAACATAACTTGACATTCTACGTATTTTCTAAAAATCTTTTCATATATTAACTAGATAGCTCTAATAATCACACTCGGACACTTTTGTTCACTTAAACGTCTATTCTGAAGAGGAATAAAGCCACTCTAAAAAGTTTTAAATTAAAGTTATTTCCTTTGGAGTCTTACGCTTCCATCAACACTCTCCCTCAACACAGTACAAAATTCACCCCATTTTAATTTCGAAAGATGACAAACATTTCTTTATGTCATCTTTTTACAAGAACGTTAGATTGTTGACACATAATGTGTATTTCATCTGCATAGACACGGGGTAATTTTGCAGCACTTTAAAACGACTTCATTAGTCTTGATAAGGTCAGATAATGGATTAAATAATCAAATGGTTAAAAGGCAGAAATGTACATTCGAGACTGATATTGCCGCATGAATTTAAAACAGTATTAATTACGATGCGAGGTTATATTCATCTATGGGAAAGAACAAACAATTGAAGAATAGTTTAATTGCTTTTCAGTTACCATTGTCTTGGAATATTCGAAATAGATCAGAATTTCTTATAGGCGATGTTATATAGTACTATAGCTGAATCTATGTTACATGTATAAAATAGGAACTGGCTTTTTCGTTTTCTTAAACAGATGGTTTGCTATATTGGCAGCGGTAGCGTAGTGGTCAAGGTAACAGACTCGTGGCCGGTGTGTCATGAGCTTAATACCGCTGAAGACCAGTCGTGTAAGGGTCCTCCCGTTGGTGTGGTAGTTAGGAGAGGGAGTGCTAGCTCGGGTGTCGCGTCCTTGTCACTTGACCATGGTTCAAAATGAAGAGATCCGCTGCCAAAAGCTCTCGTGTAGCTGAACAGTACGACGTTAATATTCACTTTTTACTTTTTGCTGTAAGTCTCATAGGAGATAAACTCGTGTTTGCGGAAAACCAATCAAAATTTGGAAACTGAAAACCCGTTTTCATGAGATTGAAACAAATTTTTGTTACAGACAATTCTACTGAAACTATAAATATAACAAGATATAGTAAACTACATACATACTGATGCTAAAAACTAAATGGTTGGTGTTAAGCAATTATCAGAAGAAAGTTTCTCATGTGAAAGCTTTTAAATTATAATAGCCTTCCCAAATAACCTTTGTTGCTTTGAAGTGTGATCTTCATAACAAGTTGAATAGAAAAAAATTTTTAGAGTACATTCCTATACTTACATCAACAAAAAAAATTTTTATTTTAGTACTTATTAAATAATTACAATTCATTTAAATATATATATACATATGACACAGAATCACAATATTAAGCGGCAATTAATTTTTATTAATTATAATTAAAATATCGTATTGTCATTCAAAACAAAACCGTGTGTACAAAACTTCAGTTTAACTGTGAATGCTTTAAAACATGAGAAAAAAAATATTTTATAAAGTTGTAACCCCCAAGTCGCAAGAAATGAAGCTATCTTGACTCTGTATCTGTAATTCTTTAAATAACTAGTTTCAGTCAATTAATTTTAATTCATTATAATTGAATTATCGTATTGTCACGTGGAACAATAACATATTTTAATGTAACGTTTTTATGAATAAAATCTGCCTTCTACAAGTAGTTTCATCCGAAAGTGAAACAGATAAGTACTAGAGTACCATAAAAATAGGAATCGAGAAACAATGCACATATGGAAAAAAATAACAGTTTTCACTTAATTTTTTTAAAAAAAAACAGTAATGAAGATTTATATTCATAAATTAAATTTTATTAATGAAAAGGACTGAACGTATCGCGCGGATAACTTGATCGTCCTTTTGTTAGCGTACTATACGATGGCCTATCGTTGAACTAAACGGCTTGCCTTAACCTTAAAATCACCTGTGCAAATACTCACCGGGATCTCAGTCATCACATTCATATCCGATTACTCCTCTGACGAGACAAACCATTGCTGCCAAAATGTACATTTTCACCTGAAATTAAATTGATATATGTTTCTTAAAGTCAAGTTTTAATTAATAACTAGGGCTATTGGTGACAATCCTTGCAATTCTGAACCACTGCCAAGTGATAAAGTCACGTGAGCTGGCGTTTCTGTTCAAAACTAGCTCCAATTTTTGCTCCTTCTTAAGATATGCGGTACAAGTTGGCTCGCATAAAAGTGATCTAGTCAATAGACCACGTTTAAGTAACGAAATGTATAAATTTATGAGACCGCCATCAATAGTCCTAGAGTAGCTTACTTCGATGTTAATCCAAACAAATTAAACCAGCAATCTATGAATTAAAAATATTGGATTCACACACACACTGAATAGCCAGGGTAGGTACCATGTTAATCACAGCCGTCTGGTTTAGATTTTAGAAACAATGGCATTTGGGATAAAGAATACACCGGTATTTTGAGCCATTTGTACAATTTTTTTTTATACCGTTATTCACAAGTTTAAATACCATTTTATCGGTATTTAATAGAAATGTTCGACATTGTCTCCAGTGTATGTTCAGGGATCGCCAAGATAGCAAAACAATATACGTTTTTGCTTTTAAGTCTCCCTAAAGGACGAAATTAATTAGACTGTGAATGTAGATTTACATCTTACAATCAAGAGAAGTGAAAAAGTATGAGAATCATCCAAGGAGGTGGGTCGAAACTATTCTATTACAGCTCATAGCTATACTGCACACGCACAGGATTCGTAGTCTAATATTCGTATCTGAAAACAAGGTTGTAGTTGTGGAAAAAGTGCGTAATATTTTGATATTTTTTTAAATTGGTGTTTGTTATTCCCATTGTGTGTGTATTTGAATATCATACAATACAATTGATACATTATGTTCTTAGGATTACATTTCAAAAATTTGTAATAGTACCACAGACTAAATAGTGAAATTTACACTTTTTTGTGATTTAAATAAATAAGATGTTCCTTTACTTTTTTGTGATTCTTTACATACTGTTATAATTAATAAGTTACAAATTGTTTTTTGTGTGACATTTACATTCTCTAATAAAACTGGCAAATAAAACAAAGAAAAAAACACTTGTGTTTTCTTTCTGTTTCTAAAACTTCTATTACCGGTATTAAAATCGGTATCACGATAGTAAGATCTAAAAAATATCAAATATCAGTATTGAACTTTTGGTCCGATATTACAATCCCTAACTGGCATAGATAGATTGTGGAACTATTGATTTCTCGTAATATTTTGTTCTAGAATTCGCCTTCGAAATGCTAAAATGAGTTTTTAAACGACAAAAAGACTTTCTGCCTGCCAGTGGTTGATTTGGCTCCACTCAATGTAACGTATTAATTAGATAAGGAGTAAAATCTGTTGAAATGATTCGACCATAATACAAGAACAATTTTGAACAAAACTCAGAAATATTATTTTCTGCATATACATATATCTTCCGGAAATATACTTCGTGACTTCTTCCATTTTTCTGAAATCTCTGCAATACATTCCATCATCTATCAAAGTGTTTGATACTTCTGAGAGAAGATGGGGGAATAACGGGATTTACACGTCTACAAAAAAAATCCCTTTTATTTCAGATAAAATAAATGAAGCACATGAGCTTCGCATTGAGCAATGAAGATGTTTTGTTTTTTTGCTTTGGATAAGATGAAAAAACTGCCAATGCACAATCTAAATAAGGGTTTCTGTTTAAGCTGTTATAGCGTAATGTTAAAAGCTAGAATAAAACCTTGTATATATTTTTTCAGTTAGAAAATAGTTCCAATTTTTCTGATGGATAATATTATTTTCTGAGGTTACTATTCTACTCCCTTTTGTCTTGGTGGGCCCATTTTTATTCCGGTAAAAAATGAGCGCCATATTTTACCTGCTCTATCTAAACGAGTATTCATTTTGCATATTAAAGGGAAGGACGTTATTGCATACTTATGGAATATTTTAAATTTTAAAAGCGTTAGGCTATAAAGTAATACCTCGACTTACGCGATTTTCAAGTCGATTTTTCTTTTTTCTTTTCCCATCACTGAAGTTGAGGAGAAATTAGTGGTAAAGGCTGATTAAATTGTAATACGTAGTAGAATTCAAAAGTTCCCAGACTGAGACTCTAACTTAAACAAATATGAAAAAAAATCTTTCTAAGTCGATTCCTACTTTGATCAACAAAGTAAAATTTTATTTTTGCTACTTTTTATTAAATAGTTACAATTCATATAAATATGTATATACATATGACAGAATCGCAACATTAAGTGGTAATTTTTATTAATTATCATTAAAGTGTTATATCATCATCCAAAACAATTGTGTATATAAAATTTCAGTTCAACTGAATGCGCTAAGTTGCTGAAAATGATGCCAACGTGGCTGTGTATGTGTAATTCTTTAAATAATTAGTTTTAATCATTAAATTTTATTAACTATAATTAAATTACTGTATTTTCATCCAAAATAATCATGTATATAAAATTTCAGCTCAATTGAACGCTTTAAAAAGTATTTTATTAATGATTGAAAATTCCACCAAGATAAATAAATATATATAGAGAGAGAGTTTGAGCTAATAGTAGGAATTGAAAAATAGTACAAATTAAATTGCTGAAACACATCCTCATTCGAAATAAGACCCTTAAATAACACACTTTTGGCATGGCTTGTAAAAGTCATCGAAACTTTTCTGGAATGTATTTTTAGCCATGTTCTTTGATTCATCATGCGATGCACTTTTAACTTCATCTGCAGATTGGTCTTCGTTTAACATGCGGGGAACGATATGTTCACACACCCTATGCATGTTAAGACTTTTAGTCAGTATCCATTGACATGTGGACGAGTATATCTCTATTGTTTGAAGCCTGTTCTTACGTACTGCCACAGGAAGCTTTTTGATGTTTTCAGCACTGTGGGAAGTGTGCTGAGCGTTTGCCGTCTTCAACACATCCCCTGTCTTCTCTAAAACGTCGATGCCACTCAAAATCTTGTGTTCGCGATAATGTTTCACTGTCTTAAACCTACTTCAAAATTTCGTAAATCTCCATGGCAGTTTTTCCCAAACGAACACAAAAATTAATATCCATTATCCGCTCAACAAGCGCAATTTCTTTCAATCGCCGACGACTCAACACATCTGCCTTCTAAATATGTTACCATAGTTACCCATCGTCATGTTATTTGGAAAAAACTTTTTCTGAGAAAAGGGGATGAATGCAACAACTCAGAAATATTATTGTATTCGATCTACTGCAAAAATATTCCACGTTATAGGCTCAGTCCGGGAACTTTTGAATTCTACTTATGATTTAAGAGGTTGCCGATCTTGCCAAGCAAATAAATTTAGAAGTGGACAGTGATGATGTACAAGAACTGCAGGATTTCCCACAATCAGGAGCTGACAATGGATGAGCTCATAGAAATGCAAGACCAAAACATCGAAGAACTTGAGTTTTGACCCAATACAATCAGAATATTGAATTACTGTTGGAAATTTGATAGAAAGTTTCAGTTTAATTGAAAAAAGGTTACAAATTTTAGGAAATACAGATTTAAACATGATGTACTTTTTCAACAAAACAAGGAATAAAAAAAATTATAAGCACGCTACAAGGGATTTTGAAGGAGAAAGACATACCTTGAGCAGGCAGACTACTTCGTTAGATTTTCTGAAACCTTCTATACATCAAAATAACTTCGGTTTGCGATTTTGTATTTGTGTTGCCTAAGATTTTATTAAACATTTTTTTTTCCTAAACTATTATTTTCTTTCTTCTGCAACTAAAAATTATTTATTTGTATTTACAAGCGAAATAATACCCCAACTTACGCAGTTATCCCTCAATCCACACCTACCGCGTAAGTTTGGAGTATGGTTGTATAACAGATATATGAATTATAAGCGTTACGAATTGTTATGAAAGCTGATGCATTTTTCTATGCGCGAAAATGTGTTCCAAGTTTAGTTTAGGTTCTTCTACGCTTGTTGATTTTTCTATGAACGTCGTACTTTGGAACAGCACGAAGGGTATTTGTGACCATTTTTGTAATTTTTTTACCTCGGTCAAGTGATGAGGACGACACCGAAACTGGCACCCTACTCTCTAAGTTTCCACACCACGAAAAAGTTTTACATCTCGTGAAGACAGCAGTAAAAAAAGCACTTATAATTTTTTAGCCTAAGATACTAAGAATACTTTTTGTCCAACGAAAAAGAACTTTTAAATTTTAGATATGAAGCTAATATTTAAACTAGAGAAGAGCTTGTAATAAACGTGTATTCAAAGTGATATATTCGTTGTAAAATGTTACACGATTGTAAATACCTTGAATCATTTCTGAAATTCTTGTAAATATGATTGTACGAATACCAAAAAAAATGCATTTTCTGAGCAATTATGTGATATTTTACATTTAATAATACATAGAACACATTGCAATAATGTACTAATTCTTGCTAAGGGAATCTTCAACTTTTTCCTCTGCCATGTTTATTTCAAATTGGCATTTTTATTTTGTACTAGGTTGTCAGTAATTAGGATTTTGGTTATAAAGACATTTCTTTTTCTGAAAAATGCTTAAGGGACGAGATAATACCAGAACACTATTTAAAATTCCCAAATCATTTCAAGCGAAGATTAAGTGATTCATATCAATATTACGAATAAATGTCGAAGAACATAATTTCCAATAAAACAGCAAGCATCAATATATAGAAAAACATAAAAAGGCTTTTTCCGATTACCTGGTAACCACACCACTCTAAAAAAAATATTTAACATTTCGAACTTTTAAATGTGTTTCAAAAAATGTGCTTAAGAATGAAACGAGAAAAAAAACTGCTCATCTATAAAATTTAGTAGTAAAATTTCAAATAGTGTTTCAATAAATAGGTGTTTTATCTTCGCGATGAAAAAAGCCAGAGTTGTGGATAAATCCTAAGAAAGAAGTAAACAACCAAAAAGAGAGGCGACGAGAAATCCCAACATTTCATTGAGTTGTATATATTTTATACACATGATAGTGTAAAATACTGAAGTAGGTACTACGTCAAGAAAATTTTTTATAAATCTCATACCCATTGCCATCTTTCAAATCAAATAGAGTTTGCGAATTGAATTCGCCTCCTAGGAGTTTCTAAGTATCCTTGTAGCTATAAATTGGATTAATAGTGGGGAACTTTGGAGGGCATTGAAACATGAAATGGAAGATAATTCTGTCACCAAAATGAAGGCTTCCGAAATGTCTGACAGTGAGTGAGTGCATATTAATGTCGCACTGTTCAGCTACATGAGAGCTTTTGGCACCTCATCTGGTACGCACACACACACACACCCTCCTAACTTTCACACCAACGGGAGGACGTTTGAGCTTCGACACACTTAACGTACACACTGAAGCAACACGAAGTCTACTAGGCAACAGAACTTGTAATTTTGAACCATCTTAAATCAAGTATTAAAGATAAAACTAATAAGAAGCTTTCGAGCAAAAATGACATGTAGTGAAGATCATGATTTCCTCATTATGAAAATGTTTTAAATTGTTGTTTATACTTTTACGCATAAACTAGATCACGTGACTTGTCCCAAAGCAATCAATGATCCATTTATAGTGAACTCAAAATAAAACTAACTTTTGAGGAAAATCGGATCACAAAAAAAATCTCACTTATCGCTTTTACGATTAACAATTTTCACCTTTTTGGGAATGAGACACCGAGCAAAGTTTTTTAGGTCAATATCCAACTAATAAACTGTAATTAGTTAAAATCTAATAAACTGTAAATAGTTAAAATCTAATAAACTGT
>BMAV01023960.1:0-20746 GCA_019973955.1 Trichonephila inaurata madagascariensis | reverse complement strand
TTTTAACATCCCCCCGTCAATTGATCATCTCCCTTAGGGATTTGAAGAAATTCCTAATTGCATCATTTTCCTGCGACATATATTTTACTGTTATTATAATATATGGTGTATAAGTTATAAACTTTTTTTCTTTCATTATATTTTTTCTTCCAATATAGTATTCTTTCCTTTTTGTTTTTTTATGATCTGAAATTTTGCATGACCTCCTACACGATGGATAGACGATGTTGAAAAGGACCTCAAACTAATGAGAATCAACCGATGGAGGGCCATCGTGACTGAGAAGGTCAATTGGAGGAGGATCAGCGAGTCGAACTTGGACAGCAAAAGACTGTTGAGCTTACGAAGAAGAAATTTTGCATTCTGATTAAATGAAACATGAAACTAATTTCTTGTCATTTATTCTTCATCAGAGTTAATATTTTTTTTAATAGGCGTGGTTATGTGAAGAAATTCAAAACAAAGTTTTAGAAAAGCTAATGTTTTCTTTAAAAAAATTTCTTTTTCAGAGTTTTTAAAATTTCGTTTTCGATTAAATTTAAAATAAGTTATTTGTCACATTCTTTCTTTCTCTTTTTAATTTTTGTTAGTAAAAAGATGGTAGAGGTAGTTATTTTATGCGATGCGACATTTTTAAAATATAATTTGAGTTATCCAGTATTTGAATTTCCCTATATTGCCACAAATGAATGTGATCGATCAGGAATATGAACAATATTCACATACAGGTACCGTAAAATCCGGCGTATAATGAGCACCACCGTATAACGCACATCTATATTTCCAAGCTGCATTTTTTAACTTTAATGTATATTCGCCTTATAAACATTTTAAGAAGGAACCTGAAATGTATGTGTTCAATTCTATCATATTTTGAAGTCATTTATTAGAGGTATTAGTCCAGGAGTTTGAAAAAATAGCATACTTCAAGATTTACAACTCTTTAAGTTCGTTAGGTATGACATTTCTTTTAAATAAACAACATTCCAATTTACGTAGAAGTCTAATTTTTGTATGCTCATATTTTTTTTATTATTTTCTAAGCTCTCATTTTCATACCCGGCGTATGACGCTCACCCACAAATTTTGATCTTATTTTTTGTGTTAAAAGTGCGCATTAAACGCCAGATTTTAAGGCTAATTCTATCAAAGAAGTTCAACTTCCAAGAAGATGTAAAAAAAAATAAGTAACTGGTAAGCATGACCGAAAATTTTAACTGGGTATTGTCAAGTCATGATTACCAAATCTTTCGGCTGCTAGTTGTGACAATCTTAATTGAAAGCTCATTCAACCCGATAAAGTGGTGCCACATCAGATAGGAAAAATGAAATTAGTTTTTAATTGTTCTAAGTTCAAAAACTGCAGAAAAAGCAACACTAAAAACAATATTTAATCATCCTGAGGCAAAAAAATCAAAGAAAAAAAGCAACAATGAAATCAGTTTTAAATTTCACGAGACTTTCTTTACCCTGCTGTTTTTGCGTATTTCACACGTTGGGTTCGTCAATGACCGATTCAGAAAACTAACATTTTACCGTAAATGACAGGTTTCATTTAAAAAATGGTAGAAACAATGGTAACGTGAGTTTAAAAATAGATGTAATAATTTAAAAAAATAACAGAAAAATATTTGAAATTGATACTAAAAATAATAATATATAAAACATGTATAAAAATAAAAGAAAAATATTCGAAATTAAAACTTACTTTTATATACAATTTAAACAGTAATATCTTACATGAGTTTTGCAAATGTGTGTGGTCCTTACACTTGTAGCATAACACATATTAGTTTTATTGTCATTATCAGATGGACAGTAAGTGAGTGAATATTAACGTTGCACTGTTCAGTTACACGAGGGCTTTTGGCGACGGACCACGTAATTTTGAACCATGGTCAAGTGACGTGGACGACACCTGAGCTGGCACCCCCCTCTCCTAACTACCACACCACACCAACGGAAGGACGTTTCAGCTCTCGACAAATTTAACGTGCATCGCTGCCCTACACGGCGGATCTTTAGTGGTACAGGGCTCGAACTCATGACATGGCTGTCATGATCCAATACCTTAACCACTGGGTTACCGCAGCCCCTATCAGATGGACAGAGCTTGCACCTTGCACGTTTAACACACAATGAAGAATTCGGAGCAGATCCTGATGGTACGATTTACCTTTTTCTCTGCAATTTTTTCACCATTTTTATAGAGTCCTCACTTCTTGGTAGGTTTGGTCTTGCGTCAATGAATGGAAAAATGAGTGATTTTCCCAATTCTTCGAAAAATAGCCTTCATTTAGTCAATTTATTTTCGTTCCAATCACTGTGTATGGAAGTCCATAGAACAAATGCATTGTATGCAGAAATATCAAGCATGTTATAAAATACTATCATGGGCCAGTGATTTTTTTTTTTTACAAGAGTACAAAAGGGAAAATGTTAATTTAGTGAAATAACCCCACCTTTTATAAATCAAAAGATGTGATTCCCAAAGCTTTAAGTGGAAATTCTTTTATGATTTTATTTTATCACCCATATATTTAAGATTCCAAAAACAATCTATTTTTGTTTCTACAATATTTGTAAGCATAGTTATAGGATGATTAGTAAACCGGAAATGGAGTTTACATACCGGAAGTAGATCCCCACACAAAATATTTTTAAGATATTGAATTGAAATTTTCAGAACATGTTTTATTTAGTTCTATCTGTGTTATGAATCAAAATTATATCTCTGTGTATACATGTATGTACTTTTTTGTTTTTTCGGAAAAAAAATCATTAATTTAAATAATTTTTTTTTTTTTTTGCATAAAATTTGGCATACTTAAGAAACTTTCAAAAGTATTATAAATCTTTTAATTCCTAACGCATATAAAGACGTTATTCACGAACTATTTAAATATTATTTGAATTTACTTAATAGAATTTTGTGTAACGGCAATTTTTCATCAAAATTTCACAAAAAACAACAATTGTCATAGTCTTTAAAACTCTCCAGAGAACAGCAAAAGTTTTTAAAATGTCCGAATTAGTCAAACATATGAAGCTAAAGAGATTTTGAACAATAAATACGGTGAGTTTAAAAGATGTACACCAATTAGCAGAAAATTTTTTATACTCCATTAAAATCTTTAAATGCATTTTGTGAGAAACTATGTTTTTCAATTTTTTGCTTCACGGCAAAGCTCACTACATATTTTTTTAAAGATATTGAATTGAAATTTTCAGAAAATGTTTTATTCAGTTATCTCCAGTATAGACTATAATCTAATCTCTATGCATATATTTATGCATTTTATTGCATTTTTTGTGAGAAAATTGCATTAGTTTTTTTGTAAAAAATTGAGTTCTTGCATAAAAATTACATATTTCAAAAACTTACAAAAGTATTACAAATCTTATAAACATAGATAATGATGTTATTTATGTACTGTAGAAAATTTTTTCGAATGTATCTTCATTAGAATTTTCAATACAAAGTGTACCGTAACAGCAATTTTTCACTAAATTTCACTCAAATTTCACAATTTATTAAAAATTATTTTTAATTTTGTGGAAATCGTATTTGAATTCCTAGTTTTATGTCCCATTTCAAATAAAAAAAAGTGTTTATTTAGTTGAAAATTTATATATTTCAAAAAGTGCTCCAAAGGTAGTCACATACCTTAATGATTTTTTGTCAGATATGTTGCTAGAGCTTCTTTCCCACGATGCAAAAGTGCCCATAAGAATAACATTATTGTTCTTTTTTGGGAAGTATTTTACTGCTGTGTGTCTTCTGTAAAATAAAATAATGAGCTGTGAACTTCTTAATTTAGCATTTCTTCAGGAAGTTCTGGTTTATTTTTTCTAATGTTGCCAAGCATTTTCATTTTCGGTTTAAAAGAAAATGCACTAAAGAAGTTGTAAGATAAAGTTGAAAATGTGAAAAAATTATCAAATGTAATAGTGTGCCCCGATTAACCATAAGTGAGATCACACACTCGCATTCCTTGATTTTTCTTTGGATTTCAACCCTTGTTCTTGTGCAGTGTAAGTTTGTTTTTCAGTACATACGAAGTTTTACTGTCACAATAAGTCCATATTTTGATCCTATATTCAGATGGCTTACTACATATATACTTTTTGAAACATATACTTTTTATCGACCATGAAATCCTACTAATTGTTTATCTATAGTAATATTTTCAGTAGGATTTTAGATCATTCTGTGACCATTGGCTCTTTTTTACACTTTTTTTTATATGAGAATTACTTATGATCACATCATGCATTTACTTTTGACCATATGTGATGTTACCCATTTGCAAATATATGACATTTAACTGTACTAATAGAAATAATTCCTTTTTTTCCCTCCTTAATAATGATGCAACATAATTGTTTATTTGAATTTATAAATGCATCAATTTTTCTTAATTTATCATTCAAAAACTAAAATTTCCCCATATAAAGATGAAATAATTGTGAATTAATGTTTAATTAATGTACTTAGTTATTATTAAGCATAAAAAAGTATGTATTCTCTTAATGTTAACATATTTTGAATATAATAGAATTTCATATAATAATTCATGCATGAAATATTCAAATCTGAGATATATTGATTAAAACTTGTTTAGCTTATTCTTTTTTTACTATGTTTCTTAACGTGTTTCATAAACAATTTTCCAGCATATCTAATTAACATTAATTTTTGAACTAAACCCCTGTCCATATTTAAAGAATATTAATAATAAATAAATAAAAACTTGATTTGATATGAGGAAAAATTTTAAGACTTAAAAAATGGATGCGATTTATCCTTTTTTTTTTTTTTTTTTTTTTTTCATGCTTATAAAAATAGAGTTTTGATATAAAAAAAATGTAAAGTTTCGATGAAGAGCAAAATATGATAAATATCATTTTCATTAAAGATGAATCAATTCCTTTTTTTTTCTCGAGATGCTACATTAAGCCCCCGAAAAAAAATTAAATTTAAAATTCAAACAATTAAACAGTTGACTTTTACTGCAACTTCAATAAACTAGATTGAGGTGTTCTGTTGCTCAGTGACGACATCTAGTGTTTTAATGGATGACTAAAGTTAAAATAAAAGCTTTGTTTTGAATAGATTAAATTAAGTTGTAAAATTCGCGACAGCAGAAAACACACAGAAAAATAAAATTTAATAAAGCCTAAAGTGGAGTTACTTCTAAAAAGAGTAATTTTTTTTTTTATTAAATGAATTTTTTATTTTTTTTTTATTAAATGAATAATTTATAAAAGAGAAAAGAGTTTTAAAAAAGGGAGAAAAACATGTATTATGTTATAATTAATTTAAATAATATGAGCAGAACACACACAGCTGATATTTTCTTAATATTATTTTTTTGAAATGATAAAAATAATAAGAAAAGATATTTGATTGAACTGTTTTCAAAGTCTTACTAATATTTTTCCTTATTATATTTTAAATAACATAAATGTTATTTTAATAATTTAAGATTATAAACCTTCACCAAATAAATTTTTATCAATATATTACATTGCACAACAATTGGAATGGTCAGAAATTAGCCTTACTGTGAAAACTATTTTTTAACTTTATTATTACGCATGTCATATTTTTATCCTTATGTTAAATAAATTATTGAATAAATAATAAGCCTATTCGACTAGTATTTCTATAATTTTCAATTTTGTTTAACTTGAAAGACACTAAAAATTATTTTAAACATAAAATTATTCTTTAAGAAATGCAGTAATACAAAAATTAGAATAAGAAATAATAAAATTGTAGATAAAGGTATCAATAAATATTAAAATTCTTTTATCTATTTTCCTGTTTCGTAAATTTAAATGCGGTTTTCCAAATTTACAAAAAAAAAATACATTTTGCGAAAAATTATCTTTACTTTGTTTTCACAAATTCTGCAATTACGTAACTTAAATTAATTTGTTACTGTCTAAGACTGACATGAAAATAAATAAAATGAGGGATTCAACTCCAGCAATTTATTTTGAAGAAAAAAATGAAAATAAATAAATAAAATAAACATTATTTTCTCTCTCAGTATATATCAACACTATATTTTTAAATATGTTGAGAAAGTTTAAACACACCACATGTGTCGCCATCTCTTATAACATTCAATAAATAAATATTTTGCTTTCCGATTGTTTAAAACAAAATCACGAACCAAATGTAATCTTGAAATTAAAAGGGTTATAAATTTTTTGACTATTTCACGGTTTTAAAATCATTTCTTAAAACTTATGAACGAAAAAAAGTTCAAAATTGTACAATATTTGAAATAAAAGTATAAATATGCAAATATAATTTTATTGATATAGAATCTAAGATTTTTTAAAAATATTTTTAACGCCATTATGCATAACAATTATAAGCATCTATTGCATTTGTTTTTTAAAAATTGGTAGATTTTGAATTTATTTTTTGTTTAGAATTTAAACAAAAATATTTTTTATTTAAACGTAAGTTGAATTAATTTCAGAAGTATTTTAAACAATAACTGCATGTCTCCTGAAATGTATATCAAATGTAGAAATTAGTTGAATTATTTCTAAGTCGGTGTAGCAAAATAATTATTATTTTGTTTTATAAGAATTTTGAACAAATTTTAAAATATCATATTGTATAATTAGAAGATACTTCAGTGAGAAGATACTTCAGAATATTCTAAATCAAATATGTAGGTAAATGCAGTAAATGCGATTTATTAAAAACTCCAATTTGATAACTGTAATATGATGCTCTAGTTCTTTTGAAAAAATCAGCACTTTATATTTAATATTTAATTAGATAAAACTCACACATATACATACTAGTGGAGTAAATGCGATTTATTAAAAATGCCAATTCTGATAGACTGTTAGTATGATGGCTTTTACGTCTTTTGAAAAAAAATCAGGACCTCATATTTAATACAATAGACACAATCACACATATAATACCCAGTGCGGTAAATGCGATTTATTAAAAATGCCAATTTGATAGACTGTTAGTATGATGGCTCTACGTCTTTTGAAAAAACTCAGCACTTTATATTTAAATATAATAGACCAAAATATACATACTAGCGGAGTAAATGCGATTTATTAAAATGCCAATTTTGATGACTGTTAGTATGATGGTCTACGTCTTTTAAAAAAAAAACAGCACTTTTATATTTAAAATAATAGACAACACTTCACACATATACATACTAGTGAGTAAATGCGATTTATTAAAAATGCCAATTTTAATCGACTGTTAGTATGATGGCTCTACGTCTTTTCAAAAAAAAAAAATCAGCACTTTATATTTCATATAATAGACACACACTCACAATATACATGACTAGTGGAGTAAATGCGATTTATTAAAAATGCCAATTCTTGATAGACTGTTAGTATGATGGCTCTACGTCTTTTCAAAAAAAAAAATCAGCACTTTATATTTAATATAATAGACACACACTCACACATATACATACTAGTGGAGTAAATGCGATTTATTAAAAATGCCAATTCTTGATAAATTGTTAATATGATGGCTCTACGTCTTTTCAAAAAAAAAAATCAGCACTTTATATTTAATATAATAGACACACACTCACACATATACATACTAGTGGAGTAAATGCGATTTATTAAAAATGCCAATTCTTGATAGACTGTTAGTATGATGGCTCTACGTCTTTTGAAAAAAATCAGCACTTTATATTTCATATAATAGACACACACTCACACATATACATACTAGTGGAGTAAATGCGATTTATTAAAAATGCCAATTCTTGATAGACTGTTAGTATGATGGCTTTACGTCTTTTGAAAAAAAAATCAGGACCTCATATTTAATACAATAGACACACACTCACACATATACATACTAGTGCGGTAAATGCGATTTATTAAAAATGCCAATTCTAGATAGACTGTTAGTATGATGGCTCTACGTCTTTTGAAAAAAACTCAGCACTTTATATTTAATATAATAGACACATATACATACTAGCGGAGTAAATGCGATTTATTAAAAATGCCAATTCTTGATAGACTGTTAGTATGATGGCTCTACGTCTTTTGAAAAAAAATCAGCACTTTATATTTAATATAATAGACACACACTCACACATATACATACTAGTGGAGTAAATGCGATTTATTAAAAATGCCAATTCTTAATCGACTGTTAGTATGATGGCTCTACGTCTTTTCAAAAAAAAAAATCAGCACTTTATATTTCATATAATAGACACACACTCACACATATACATACTAGTGGAGTAAATGCGATTTATTAAAAATGCCAATTCTTGATAGACTGTTAGTATGATGGCTCTACGTCTTTTCAAAAAAAAAAATCAGCACTTTATATTTAATATAATAGACACACACTCACACATATACATACTAGTGGAGTAAATGCGATTTATTAAAAATGCCAATTCTTGATAGACTGTTAGTATGATGGCTCTACGTCTTTTGAAAAAAAAATCAGGACCTCATATTTAATACAATAGACACACACTCACACATATACATACTAGTGGGGTAAATGCGATTTATTAAAAATGCCAATTCTAGATAGACTGTTAGTATGATGGCTCTACGTCTTTTGAAAAAAAACTCAGCACTTTATAATTGATATAATAGACACACACTCACACATATATATATTAATTGAGTAAATGCGATTTATTAAAAATGCCAATTCTTGATAGACTGCTAGTATGATGGCTCTACGTCTTTTGGAAAAAAAACAGCACTTTATATTTAATATAATAGACACACACTCACACATATACATACTAGTGGATACACCCGTTCTTCTTAAACGTGCGTTTAAAAATATGAGAGGGAGGGTTAGAAAGATTTTTAATGAGGTCGTTTTTATATAATATAGAACTATTTGTGAACTGCAAAACAGACTCTATGGAAAAAAAAGTTTATTTTACCAAAAAAAAAAAAATCAAAGTCAAATAATTAACCGATATTAGCTGAATTTACCAGTATTTCCTGAGTTCATCTGAAAAAATTGATACCCTAAAAATAAGAGACATTAAAACTTAAGAAAAAGTGGAAAAATGGATTTGTTTTACTGATACTTTCTTGGTTAGCCAAAAAAAAATCATTATTAAATTAAAAAAATATTGGTTTCAATAAAAATTTCAATCAAGCAATATGAAGATTGCAAAATGATGGCTTAGGCGTATGGCAGATTGCATCATTTCAGCTTTAGTCATTGCCACATCGCAGTGATATTCCTTTTTCAACTATCCTTGCTTTTGATATGCTTCTGGAACGTTTATGTAAAATGTTTATTAAATGTTTTCAAAATAAGGGAATGATAGAGGTTGTTGTTGTAGTGTATGACAAAGTACAGATGTTGTAATAATAAAACATAAGTATTTAGTCACATATTGCCAAAGGTGTGAATCACTGCCATGGCAACATCCATGACACGATCCAATAAAAGAATATCCATGTTGCAGTCATTGTTTTTTTAAAAAAAGGGCACCAACAAGGGAAGGCCAAAAAAGGTTTTTGGGGGTCCTGTTGGTGCCCGGGTAGTGCTTGCATTCCATGGAATAACCATCGGGCAGAATCTTCATCCCCTTTAAAATGTTTTTGTCCAGAGTCAAAATTTTGGTTGAAATTTTAAACTGGCAGCGATAAATTTTTTTTTTATGTTTTGAAGAGTTTTGTTTAGCTACGGTTTGGGAACGGCCGAGGGGAAAGTTACTCGGGGTTTTGGCTTCATTGGCAAAGGAATCGGCCATCTCGTTCCCTTCGATGTCAACATGGGCAGGGATCCACAGGAGGGTAATGATACAGGTTATTTTATGCTGTGGATGCAGGCAGTAGAAGCATTCGCTTCTTTCAGGATGAATTAAATAATGTTTCTGGTCATTTAATATTAGAATATTCTGCAACATATCAACTCCTTATTTCCATCGCTATCACTTTTTCTTGGACGTATTCCATGTATAGAATATTATGAAAGAACTCTGTGTAAAAATTGTTTTTTTTTTGACAAATACATTGATCTTATGCACTTCAAAGAGTTCTATTGATGTTATCAGTGTTTGCTATTGCAAATTGTTTACCTGGAGGTTATTTAGGTCTTACCCCAATCCCCACCATACACCATCTGACCATTTTCAAGATGAATGCTTAATTGTTGAAAAGATGAATAATGTTTGTGCATTTGTGAATGATACGGTTTTGTCACATTGCTCCATAACGCAATTTAGTTTTCAATTTAAAATACTGGTTTTTAAGGGTTTGATACGGAACCGTGTTTTAAAAGGGCCAAAAATGATATTTTTAATTTATGTCCCTTGATTGAAAAATTTTGTATAAAATTGTTTTAAGGATACATTTTGAAAAAATTTTTTAAAATAAAATTTGGGCAAAATTAATTTAGAATAATCTTTTTTAAAAAATGTTTTTTTGGAAAAAATGCTTCTTTTTAAAAATTTATTTTGCCGATATAGCTCAAACCTCTGTACAAAAGCTCAACTGTGATTTTGAAAATTCCATTATTTTCGAGTTACAACTATTTAAAAATTATTGGTTTTTTTTCTTAAAACTTCTCCCCTTTGTTGTCGTAAAAAATGGATAAACCCACTTCTAAGTTATAAACTTCAAAAATTCTAGTTGAGCCTCTGTACAGAGGTCTGAGCTATATACAGGCAAAATAATGTTATAATAGAAGCGTTTTTCAAAAAAGGGGAATATTTTGAAAATGCATCATTCTATGTTCATTTTTTGTCAAAATATTGTACTTAAATATTTTTTTTTTAACACTATACTTAAAACAATTCTATATACATTTTTAATCTAAGTGACACTAAATATCATAAATATTATCCATTTATACGCTTTTGCAAAATCAAGATTCCGAACACAGTTCGGATACCTTAATTCATTTGTCAGCTCGATTCAAAAGTATGTAAAAATCGCTGTTAAAAGATATGTGACAATTCAGTTCTTTTTATGAATTAATTTATAGAGAGCTAAAATATATTTCGAGAAAACCGATACTGCTGCCATCTATCGATGGTGAAAAAGGAGGTATGAAAAAAGTAACCAAAAATAAATTTGGAAACAATTTTTTGGTGAAAAAATGCTTAAGGCTATACGTCGAAACATCAAAAAAGATTCCTACAAAAATTGGAGTGATATGGTCAATGTTGCGGATTTGTACAAGAAATAAACAAACCTTCATATATTTATATATGTGCATATCAGTGGGCACAAAGGGGGGTCCACGGTCTGAATCCCCACAACTCATAGCCCCTGTTTTTTTTTTTCGATTGATGATAATAATATGTATATAGTACATAAAATTTATTAAGTGTTTGTTTTTTCCAATTTATTTAATAATTAATGCTAATTATTAATTAAATAGTTAATTTGTACTGTTTTTTGTTCCCCAAATCGACAAAATCAAAAAAATATGCTTGTCGACATATTGAGGTAAGATACGAGAATGGTGGCCTTTCGACCCTAGACCCTGTATGCGTATGTATAAGTAGTGTTATCAGTTATTCTTATTCTTGATACGATGAATTTCGTACAAATCGGGTAGAGGTTTTACAAGTATACGCGTACATTTTTTAAACAGTTTTATTAAAACCTTTTGTGTAAAATAAATTATAGTATTAAAAATAGGTCCTTTACGTTCTAATTTATCGTAAAATTAGATCCTAAAGGATTTTCTAAAATCAATGCATTGGTAATTATGATAAAATCACATGAATATATCTGCATTATTTACTTAATTAGAATCTTTTGTGAGCTATAATAAAGACATCCTCGAAGAAAAACGATTATGTGTATACTACTAGTAATAAAACATTACATCAAAAATTCAAATTAAATACTCATGAGGGTCAAGGCTTACTGTGTCTATCTCAGCATACATGACATTGGACACTGAGGTGCATGAGCAGATATCCCGTCAGGTGGTCAATCAGACGGGAAACACCCAGGGTTTAGTTACCAAGCACAAGCTTTGTACTCATCTATCGAGGCTGAGTTGACCATACCCAGGCCTTGGTTTGAACCCCGGATCTATGGTATGGAAGCGCGCGAAATGGTTTATCAACAAAGCTAAACTTTTCATTAAAAGTTGACATCATTCTGGTGAGACTCAAAACACTATCCTGTTACTGGTAATTGTTTTTACTTTCTCTTTGTGAATTGAAAAAATGATGCAATTTCATGAAAATATATTAAGCTTATATCATATCTATTTGTAAAATAAGAAATCGGTTTGCTTTCAACAAAAATTAAGTTCATTAAAAAAAGACTTAAGAAAACAAGGATATAATTTTCAAATGTAATGGCAAATATCTAGAAAACTTGCGCATTATTATTTACTTAAAGTATTGTTTCTAGTGTAACATGAGAAAACGATCAATCAATATCTGTTTTATTATAATCGCCAAAAGCCCTCGTGCAATTTTATAGAATTACGTCAATATCCATTCACTTCACTGTACTTTTATAAAATTATTCTGAGAAATTAAATTTTATTTTCCTAAAATTTACGGAATTAATGGGATGTATTGCGAAAGTAATTCTCATGAAGAAACTTTCGCAAATAATAGATTACTTTAAAGAAAGGAAATCATTATGAAAATATATGAGTACATTTGTTTTTGTTGCGATAAAACTAAAAGTGCCTTTTTCCATGAAATTTCGCATATTTTTCTATCTTTCCCAAACAGTAGCGCACACAGGAATTTTTCAAAGGGGGGTGGGGGCCGGGGGTTTAAAGTTCACCATTCTTGTATCATGCTATTTTTTATTTTGCGATTTTCAGGGAAAAAAACGCAGTAAAAACTAATTATTGAATAAATAATTAGGGGTTAATTAATAAAATTTAATAAAAACATATATTTAATTAAATTTTTTCGTATTATAATTTAGAAAATAACCAATCGAAAAAAAAAATTTTTTGGGGGGCCGGACCCCCAGGGCCCCCCCCCTTGGTGTGCGCCACTGATTCCAAGCAATTGTACTGAAGAACGTTTTATATAGGACGTACCTAACCCTACTCTTAAGTAGAATTTTTACTACATTATAAAAATAAATTTTAAAAAAAGCAGCGAAAGAATCAATCTTTTATTAAAATACAATTTGAATCCTTACGATATCTGACTATGATGGATAATCTATTTTTTATTACATTCATTTAGTTAGATGGTTATTATAATCTAAAATCTACATATCCTTTTAAAAAGTCACTTTCCGAAAATTTGGAAATCATCTAAAGGAATTCATTACCCAAGCTCATGCAAACTTGATATGGTGTCTTAGATCAAAGTCAACCTAATAATGAAAAGTACGAATAATTTGTTGATCAATTAATTAGAAAAAAATTACAAAACTTTAAATCAAAAATTTATTGTTTAATAATTTTAATGAATGTTACTATAAATTAAAAACTAACTACTTTGTAACAAAAAATAATTTTGTGGAATTCATTATATTAAGAAAAATTACAGAAAAGTAGAACTAGATTTTCAGTTTTTTAAAAATAAGTTTTATCTTTTCAAAAGAAAAAAACCCGTACTCCCCTGTTCGTAAATTTTTCAACACCATAGAAGAAATACGCTAATGAACTGGAACTGATAACAAATGCATTTTAAACAATATTATTAGAAGATTAGAATATCTGAGTCTTTGCTGAATGAGCTAAGCAATAGTAACTTTTGATTTAGCAGTATGAACAGAAAACTGTTGTGGAACGTTGAAAATAATTTTATGATTACTTTCCATGGGTAAATATTTCATACGAATGTCTTCATTGTCACAATGTCTTTACCAGGATGCAATAAGAGCAAGTTACGCAATTGAAATGGAGGTCAGTGATAGACTAGTGAAGAGAGTTTTTCTTATCACACAGTAGCAGCTCAAATAGGATACAATGCGAATTCGAAAACAATGGACTCAAGAGAATCGGGAAATCTGGCTCTGAACAATCAAAATTACGTCATCTCAGGATGATAATATTCTTATCTGATTGGCAGTGATGGATCGTTAAGCACCATCTTGACAGTTTACAGAACATTGGAACCCTGTTGGTTGGGCAAACGTATAGTCTTTTCCATCAATTCGTAAGCTGACGAGTGAATTGGGCAAGAGTTCCTTGTAAAAAGCAAAAGCATTGACTTTTAGGATTCAGTAAGCTCATCCGTATCTAATTGCAAGAAAGTGGTATTGTGATACCTCGCATTTACTTTCTACCCTTCTTCTCCATATAATCAACTAATTCTCATTATAATCAATTCAAATACAATTATCTTCATTATCACTACAATCAAACAAACACTGGCCGTCGTGTAAAAAACTCCCAAGAAACTCTATTCTTGGTATAGAAAACTGAAGGAATTCAATTTCCTCCACCCCAAAAACAATTCAGTGCTTCGGGCTTCTAAAACACAAGGGACTTTTTCTTCCCTGACCACCTCGTCTAGGTAAAAAAACTTCTTCCTCAAAACATTAACCCACCCCCGCAATGAGGGAAAAGTCCCAATCCCAAAAAAAATTTTACCGCCAAACGTAGTCGACACTACGGGGCCACCCAGAATTCGTTTGATCTAGAGTCCTAAAAGTTGCATTCGTGTTAGATTCTATACTGGTGAAAGCTGCTTTCCGAACTGCAATATCAATAGTCATATTGAACGAGTGCCTTGTGTCATGGTTTCAAACGACACTGTTGGTTATCAAGGACGATTTTAGCTGTGAAAAGTTATCTCAATAGCACTGGCGCAGTTAGTTCTGAGTGGTTCCTATATCAAAATACCTTGGAGGGGTCCTTTTTCAGATATGAACGTTCTGTTAGTGGGACTATAGCTACATGAGCTGGGGATCCTGTATCTTTGGGGTCTCGTATCACTGATACGGCAGATGCGGCGGTAGCTACCCCTGCTCAATAGTAACCATTACAGCAAAGAAATTATGAAACCCAAACTCATGTTCTTTCAATGCATTTCTGGAGCCATATTTCAACATAAGAATTCTCAGCATGCATATTCGTAGAAGCTTTCAAACTTTCTTTTCTAACAACACATGCAGCTTTTATCTCGGCTGATTTTCCACTAGATATGTTTCCTAATGAACAAGTCGTAGTTTCATTTTTACCACCTTGAACGTGACATTCGTCCCGTAGCTAATAAAGATGAAGTTTCGATTAGGAAAAAAAGTGATCTGGGGTATTTTTTATCCATTAAATATTCAGAATCTGTTTTATTTTTTGATACGTAGGATAAAAGCAGTTTTTGAAGAGTACTTGGTGGCTTCAGTTTAAACTGATTTTCTACTTGCAGTTACATGTTTAACCATTAGTTTAATTTAATGAAGGTGGTTTGTGGAATAAGTTTCATTCAATTCTGGCGAATTTCATGGTGTTTCAATTTTTACAAACACAAGTATATGCATAATGTTTTATTGAATTATATGCATTTATTTAACACATTCTCTCACAAAACATCATGGTTCGGGGAAGTCTGTCTTTTTTGCTTATTTTTCTTTTGTGCGACACATCTGATTTATCAGTACATAAACTGATTACTTCTTATACCCATACATAATCTATTTTAAGTAATGCATATTCCATAACTACATGACCAACTCTTGTAATATATAATTTGCTCCAAAAGCAACAAATTTTAGTTTTAAATCTACAAAGCATTTTGAAATACACTTCTCAAAATACCTAATAAAGTTCTTATTTTTAAGCCCGTGATAGTTTTGAACACTTAGATTTTGCGTACATTTAAGCATCCAAGGTTATCTTTTAAGAGGTCTTAGGACACTTAAATTGCAAATTTTTCAATCTTTTGAAAAAAATATATGTTAAAGCCTCAAAATTTTGTTGATACTCAGAAATCTTCCGAAGCTGATGAGAAATAATTAGTCAAACTTAAACAAAAGCTTATCTCTTTCTTATTTTTTTAACTCCGTTTTTCTCAAAACAAAAAATTTTAGCTTGCGCACAAGATTTCCAGAAACTATTTATGATATCGATTTGAAATTTCATACACGTGTTCAAAATGGCTCTTTATAATATATGCAAAAATTTTCAAAAAAAAAATTAACAGAATTTTTTTATTTGAATTTTCATTTATTTTTTTCTTAAATTTTTAAACTTTTCGCCATGATTGTATTTGAAAAATATTTTTTTCCCGCTAAATTTCTTAAACGTTTTTATAACGTCAAAAATGATTGTTTTTATACCAAGTAAAATTAATTTTGTAAACTTTGATGCATTTTGTACTTCAGAATCCTGAGCGGTATAAAATACTGATTTTAATATTTTTGAAAAATTGTCTATAACTTTTAAAATTTTTCTCAAAATCTCTGAAAATTTGAGAAATAATATAAACATATATGATTATCATGTGGTAAAAATTTCAAATTATTGTTTTCTTTTTTGTTTGCTAAGATACATTGGTTTGCAGAAGGATCTTTTTTTTCAAGTGCACGGATATCTGTTAACAGTCTTGAGACCTCTTAAAAATTTTTTCATTTTCTGATTGTTTTTTTTTACATTACTTCAAAGAGATGACATTAATGTACTTCTCATCAGCATATGAACATGTGCAATGTATACCTCGTTTAATACCACAAAATACCTTTTTTACTCATTGTAAATGTATTAAACTAATACAAAATTTTTAGATAATGATCACAAGATATATAGCATGTCAAATACCTAGTATTAAGACTAGAAAAAATAGTATTTTCAAAATATTATAAGAAAGGAAATATGTCATACCACGATCATTATCTTTGTCAACAAGCAAATGAATAAATGATTCATTCAACAAAATTTGAAGAAAGAAAATTACAAAAAATGTAGAAACTATATATTTTTAAATTTATATATTTTTATTCTCTTAGTTTCATTTTTGGTACTGGAACTAAAAGTGAAATTAAAAATTGACTAGTCATACTTAAAATGTCTATATTTTGTTAAAGAAAAGTGCGCAAAAGAATATAATATAAATGAAAACAAGTTAGCGTTTTTCGAACTGGGGTGAAAACTCTACGAGGAGAGCGTGAGCATATTGAAAAGTTGAAAACAAAAGATTATTTTAAAAAATTATCAATTTACTGAAAGTTAATAAAATATATATTCTAAAAACAATAAAACAATAAAATACATAAACATAATAAAATACATTACACTTATAAAATAATTACTCTGATATATTACACTTATAAATGTAACAATACCTTCAAAATGTATTTTAAAATTAATTTAGCAATAATAAGTTAAGAACAAGTTTAATAATTACCAGTAAACCCATGTGAGCTTGTCATATATAAAATTATATACACAAATTAACGCTTATCGATAGTTTTTTTTGTACTGTTTATAAATAATAACTGACGATTAAAAGTTAGGCGATTCGCTTCCCAATGCCAACTGATTTCTACGTAGGCGCGCGTTTGGGATGTATTGGGGGAAGGGGAAAGGAATAAATAAGTTAAACCTTTTCTTAAATAAGTAAATCCTTCACAAACCCTATCAAAGATTTTTCATTGCATTCCAAACCCTTCGGTATAGTTTTATTAATAACAGCACACATAGAAAGGATCATACTTCGGAAATAAGTATATATCCCGGGTGGTTCTTAAGGTACCCGGGACTGAAATTTTGGAACCGTGATTTTGAAAGCGTATAAATGGATAATATTTACGATATTTAGTGTCACTTAAATTAAAAATGTATATAAAATTGTTTTAAGAATAGAATTACTTTAAAAAACTATTTAAGTAATAATATTTTGACAAAAATGAACATAGAATGACCCATTTTAAAAAATGTTTCTTTTGTAAAAAAGTGCTTCTATTATAATAATATTTTGCCTTATATAGCTCAAACCTCTGTACAGAGGCTCAAATAGAATTTTTGAAATATATAACTTAGAAGTGGGTTTATCCATGTTTTACGACAACAGAGAGGATAAATTTTAAGGAAAAAAACGCCGATAATTATTTCAATGGGTTGTAACTCTGAAAATAATGTGAAGTTTTCAAAACTCATAGTACAGAGATCTAAACTATATACAGGCAAAATATTATTATAATAGAAGCATTTTTCATAAAAGGAGAACATTTTGAAAAAAGGTTATTCTAATTAAATTTTGCCGAAATATTTGATTAAATAATTGTTTTTTTCAAAATGTCCTTAAAACAATTTTATATATGTATTCTAATCTAAGTGACACTAAATATCATGAAAATTATCCATTTATGCGCTTTTTTAAAATCACGGAGATACCTTAAGAGGTTAAAGTCGTATCGTAATTTCAGCATAAATATCTAGTATTATTGAATTCAATACATTGTTACTGTATGAGGGGGCCCAATAAAACTTATTATTGAAGATTGGGTCGTGGATATTGAAACCTTGAGAAACACTTAAATAAGCTTGATAATAATTGAATTTTTTTACGAAATTCAAAATTCCGATTAAGGTATCTCGTCATATTTGGACAAAATTTGTCTCAATATTAATAGCTCAATGAAAATAAGTATAGCGGGGAAAAATTAATTAACTTGTTTCTTATGTTATTATCAATCCTGGAACCGATTTTATTTGTCTGCTAAAGAGTAACCTAAAAAAGCTTATTGCTCTAAAATTCATTTGTAACTGATTAGTAGTTCCGGAAATATTAGGGAATAATAATTACTGGTAATATTTATCTCACTATCAATTTTTTACTAAGAAAAAATATATGAAAATGTTCATAATGACCTTTTCCAGTTATCGATAAATACTAAAGTAAATTTGTGCATAAGATAAAAATTTCTTATAATTTTTTTTTCTGAGATTTTTATTGATTTATTGAGATTGTTATTTTTCTTTAAATTCTTATAAACTAAAAAAATTGTTTTTAATTTTTTTGGAACAATTAAATTAAATTTAAACTTTTTAATTTTTTTATGAATATGCCATGATATGCAGGATATTGGAGAGCCCTTTTCGCTCATGTTTAGAAAACGATTACTGCATTTGGTGACATCATTCGAATTGGCAACGCTTAAGAATGGAGTTTGTGGAAATCGATTTCGGAAAGGAGTTCAGGGGTGTTGTGTATCTAAATTCCAGTTTTTTAGCTTTATGCCAACAGACTTAAATTTTTGCCAGAATACTTTTTTGATGGGCATAGATATGCCAACAACAGCCATGAGCAGGCCATGCTGAAATCGACTCTTAAGACAGGTTGCAGGGTTTTTATAGATAACAATGCCTAATTTTGAACTATTACACCTGCAGACATTAAAATTTGGTAAGTACACTGCTGTTTGTAAAAAATGCAACACCATGAAGGAATCATCAGAATTAAATGAAATTTGCAGAAAATATCAATTATAGGATGTTGCGCAAAAGTAAAGTTTTAGAGCCGTCACCCATACGTGGCGTGTGCAGTTCCTTCTGAATTGATGCTGAAAGCATATAAATAGAGGGCTGTAGCGGGACGTTGGAAATATTGAATGATCATTTGTTAGTGGCGAACGTTTAGTGAGACCTAAGTATGCCTCCTAGACGAAATCAGGAGAAATTTTAACAACTTGCGGAGCTTCAACGGGGCAGGATTATCGGCCTTCGAGAAAGAGGAGTTTCCTATCGTGCAATAGGAGTTTGTGTGCAGCGGAACAGTTCCACAGTGATACGAGTTTGGAAGCAGTGAATCGACGAGCACCAAACAACTCTAAATACTGGCAGTGGATGACGGAGGCTTACGTCAGAGCGAGACGATCGACAACTGCTTCGCATGGTGGTGAATGACCGAACAGCTTCCTCCAAGCAGTTGACTGCACGTTTGTCTACCGCGACAGGTGTACTAATGTCGCCTTCTATCAATTCAACGACATCTGCTGCACCTTGGACTGCGTGCAAGGGTACCTTTATACAGCATGCCCCGCACTCAAACCATCAAAGGCTGCGTCTGCAATGGGCTCATGAGCACAAAGCCTGGCAAGCTATTGGCACCAGTATGTCTTTTCAGATGAATCACGCTTCGATTTGTGGGACCATGATGGCCGCATTCGTGTTAGACGCTGTAACGTCGTCAGTCATTCGTACACAAGAAAAATTTGTCACAGCCATATTTAAAAAATTTAAATAGTATTTAATATTCAAAATATTCATTAAATAGGCCAAAGCCGGGGGGACAGTCTTTTTTTCACCGAGGTCAACCCTTTTTCCGCAAGGGACTGACAATCCCTTTTTTTCCGGGCTCCCTTTTTTCCCATGGCTCTATCTCTCCAAGTTTCTTTCCCCCTCCGTCCAAGCGCTTCAGGTTTACTCTTCTCGCTTCCGTCCGTTTTTTTGAAATTCACCCCCTTTTAAACACCAGGGTGGGTCCACCACACGCCCCCTTTTCCTCATTGCGGTCAAAAAAAAAAAGGTCTGCCCCCCGTCCCCCTTCCACTTTTTTCTCCCATTTGGGGGCCAACACAAACACATTCCCCGTCCGTCAGGGAACAAGGGCGCCATAACTCATCCATTCATTCACACCTGGGGCCCCACAGCCCCATCTCAATGCATCGACTTGCATACAGGCTTCGCTATTCAAAACTTTCATAAAAGGGAAAGCCTATTTACACCCGGGTTTTTTAGCCGTAAATTCCCGACCAGATGTCTGCGCTTGTCCCAGGGCCCGACAACAAACAATGACCCCATGGACCTGCACTTGTCATCCAACATATGTTTTTGTGGGTG
>BMAV01023959.1:92997-111040 GCA_019973955.1 Trichonephila inaurata madagascariensis | reverse complement strand
TTCTAAGTTAATTTTTTGCCAAAATATTGTATTTAAATATTTTTTTTTGTCGTAATCTCCTTAAAACAATTTTATACACGTATTCTAATCTAAGTGACACTAAATATCATAAATATTATCCATTTATACACTTTTGCAAAATCACGGTTCCGAACGTAGTCGGATACCTTAAATAATATCAATAAAAGTTTATTTTGAAAAAAAAGAGAGTTATGAGAAATTTCGCGAATAGCTGAGTAAATATTCTCAAATGCAGTCAGACCCCGATTTAACAAACCCCTATTTAACGAATTTTTCTCTTTCTTCAATTAAAATGAAGGCAAATACCCCTATTTAACGAATAATAAATCCCGAATTAACGAATTACTAACGAATTACTTCAACAGCTGGAATTTTTTTTATTTGTTTGTGTTAGAAAAATGGGACTTTTTCCAGGTGACATCTTTTTTGTCCGGAACGGAAAAAATATTTTTCTTGACAAATTTCGATCGCCAAGGGTGCAGAGCTTTATTAGACTTAACAGGTACACATGAGTCACGAGTATAACCTATCGTGAGAGTTTTGGATAGGTCAGGAAACTCCTTTCTTATCTCATATCACTCCAGAACGCAGGGGAATATTTTAAGATTTTAACGATTATGTTACGTTTGATGACTGACTGTCTATTTGTGCAACTGAAATTCAGGAAACTATTGATTTGTCGGAGCCAGTGAGTAGCGACTCTGACGCAGAAATTGCTAATGAAATTCTTATCAAAACCATTACATTTTCTAATGTTTTACATTGATTAAAAACTGTGAAAACATTCCTCATGCAGTAGGATGTAAATGACGCAGTATTTTTTTTATCTGCATAAAGTCGAAAAAAAGAATTCTTTCGAGAGTCAGGAATCAAAAAGATTTTCAGCCATCTAACAATCAGTATTTTAAAATTTCCTATTAACTAGTGGGTAATAATTTACTAATAGCATTTTTATCTGTTGAATAAAAAGTGTAAAACTTCTTACTACGAAATTTTTTGTGCAGTTGCTAATTGTAGAACTTTCAAAAGGTAAATGCAAAGAATTTGTATTTTTTTTGGATCCCTATATAACGAATAACCTCGACTAAATGAACAAAATGTTTGATCTCGATGAATTCATTTAAACGGGGTCCGATTGTATGTGATTTTCAAAGACATATGCCATAAAAGTATTAGGTTACGTATATGAATATTGGATTTTTAAGTGAATGTATAAAACTGCATATCCTTTTTTTCAAAACCTCTTTATTTCATCAAAATATGCTCCATTTGTATCTATACACCTTTCTCAACGAGATTTTAATGCATATTTGCTTGTCTTAATTGAATTCCGATCTTTAGAATCAATAAACTCTGATATCGAATTTTTCAGTCTTCATTTTCATACTGTTTAGTCCGTAAAATCTGTTCTAAATGCTTAAAAAAAATGTAAGTCGATTGGTGAGAGATCCGGTGAATAGGCTGGCTGCTGCAAAATTTAATATTTTAATTTATTTCATTTCGCAATTCTTTCGCATTGCGTATGTAGCCGAGTGTTGTCGTAAAGTATTGAGCTATGCAATTGACAAATGATAGGCGTACAGTTTTTCATGCATTTCATGAGCGTATTGGCGGTGTAATAGATACATTTGGATTCATTTCTACCAATGCTTACAGAGCATTATTTTTAACTGATGTTTTGGGCTCATTTTGTTGGGAAAAATCACCAGACCGAAAATTTTCAAATCTATGCTCTATGCTGCACTTATGATCGTTGAAAGTACTCCCCAAATGCCTAGCTTATATTGTCGACAGCTTTTGCAGCATTATTACCGAGTTCATACTCGTATAGAAAAAGTACGCGAATATTAGATGAATTCATATCCTTGCAAAATTCGAAACAATTACAAAATGGAACACTTTTGAGAAATTCTGTTGAAATGTGGCTATAGTAATGGACAGTACGACTATGAATGAGGTCATGACAAAAACAAAAACATGAGATATACAAGGGGTGTGACACACACACACACACGCACGCACACACACACACGAGACTAAGAGTGTAGCTTGTAAAAAGAGCGGAATTGGCAACAACTGTTTTGGTGACGTCATCCCACACATCTTCTCTATCCATGTGGTCAGTTTTGCCTTAACAGATCTCGCCTTAATCGTACTGCGTCATTGAGTGAGCCCGTATAACTACATTCTGCCAGAAAAATGTCGAATCAGCATCAAGTTTCTTGTGAAACGTAAGAAATCAGCCACGAAAACATTTCAAATACCAACCGAGGCTTATGGAGATGAAACTTTGTCTCGTGCACATGTGTTTGAATGGCATAAGCGGTTTTCGGGTAAAGGGACAGTGTGGAAGATGATGTACGTCAGCGATTACAGACCCAAATCATGCCGAAATTCATGATATGAAAGGGCTCCCACTCACATCAGCAGTCAAACTATTAATCAACACATCTACATTGAAGTACTAAAAAGACTTCGTGAAAAATTAGAAAAAAAAATCCAGAATTCGGGAATAATGGATGGCTGTTACTCCAAAACAACACGCCCGCTCACACGGCCCTATCTGCCAAGCAGTTTCTGACTAGCAAAAACATTACTGTGATTGGGTATCCTTTTTATTCGCCTTATTTGGCCTTATACGACTTTTTTTTAAATTCCTACATTAAATCTTGCTAAAATGAAACCATTTTACCGCAGTTGAAGAGATTCAGGTAAAAATGGAAAATCTCTTGAAGGGCCTTCCAAAAACCTCGTTCCAGAACTGCTACCAGCAATAGCAGCACCTAATGCAGAAGTGTATGAATGCTGAAGGGAACTACTTTTTATTGGACCAGTCTCGTTTTTTTTTGTGTCACACCTCGTACGTTCACACGTAAAGAAAATCCGATATTTCATACGCACCAAACTTATATTACTAATACAAAAATTTCGTGAATCAATTCAAAATAAAGGACAAAAGTTTAAGAGGTATGAAACTGTAACGAAACTATATAAAATATTAGGAATTAACTGGAAAAATTATGTCTTATCGTATGTTTTGAATTTTTCTCCAAAAGAAAATGAAATTTTTAAAATAACTACATCAGCATATTTATTTATTAATTAACAAATTGTAAAAGATTTATTTTTTGGAAAAAGGTTAATATTACAATCATGATTGTGCAATAGGATTTAAAATGCAAAAATTTTATTAGCAATAAATAATAATATGATAGTAATATAGTCTAGTAACTACACATAGTTTACTAAGAGGTGAATCACTTGTGTAAGTATTTATTTTTGAGTCTTCGAAAAATTTGTGGGAATTGTTATATATTTAATAATCATATAATATTTATATACAAGAGTAAAATATTTAAAAAATAAAATATGAAGATGGCTTTATATATATATATATATATATATGTTTCATATCGAATGAGTGAGAGATATTAGCGTCGCACTACAAAGCAACACGAGGGCTATTGGCAACGGACCTCGTAATTATGAACCTCAGTCAAGTGACGAGGACGACATCTGAGCTGACACTCCACTCTCCAATCTACAACACCATATCAATGGGAGGACTTTGATCTCGTCAGATTTAACGTGCTCATCACAGTGGCTCTTCCCTGACATCAGGACTCGAACCCGTGACACCCCAGCCATAAGTTCGTGACCATAATTACTAGCCTCACATAGAACATTGTGATAGATTTATAAGGTATGTTAAAGCTTATGGAGATATTTAATTATTGTATTAAATGAAAAAAAATTAAAAATAACTCGAATAAAAGCAAAAATTTCGAAGAAAGCATTTATTATGGATAAATGTTTATATATAATCTTGCCAATCTCTGTACGATTGAAAAGTTCATTAAGATCTTCCGATATGCCTCATATAATTATGAACCTCACTCAAATCAAAGCAACCAACCTCACACGCTTAGGTCATGCTTACTTGATGCAGTTGTTGCTTTAAATTCAATACGTTTAAGCCTCCCTTCTTCTTAGTCGCAATCAATATCTCTCTCAATCAGCTTTCCTAAACTAAAACAGTATTTTAAAGGAACTCACCCCGATAACAAAAGCGCATGATCCCATCTTGGCGATTTTCCTCTTCCATAATGACGCCTGTTATGTTGCCAAATGCAGAAGTTGGTGAGGTACGTATCGATATTATCCGATGGACGAAGTTCCTGAGAAAACAAGAAAACGTTTCAGGTACGAGAAAAAGAGACATTTAAATCTTCAGAAACAAGAGTATATTAATAAAAAAAATTTTTATCAAATACATATTATAAAATTAGAGTTTTAACTTATGTGTGCAATCTTAGCACATTAAAAATAGTTTATAAGCTCTTTTAACCCTCTAAGCGGTCTGCACTTAAAGTCTTGCCATTCTGAAGATGCTTCAAAAATGAACCGCACATATTTTTTTGTTTTCAGGTGGGGCTCTCAAAAACGGTTGAGCTGTATTTTTAAGAATGCGGCTCGGCCGCTTTTGGGAATCTTGCTTGAAGGCAGAAAAAGCATCTCTGGAATGGCGGAATTTTACGTGCAGACCGCTTGGAGGGTTAATTCCTAAAATATAAATAAATAAATCAAAGTCTTTTATAAATAGGCCATAAAACTGTTGTGAATGATATGTATATAATGGCTTAGTCTATTAGTTTCTCAAACTGTGGGGCGCGCCCCCTAGGGGGGCGTGATAACCTTACGAGGGGGCGAGCATATTGAAAAGTCGGTAACAAAAGATTATTCAAAAAATTATTAACTTACTGAAAGTAAGCAATTAAATACATTCTCTGACATAATAAAAAATAAAATACTCATTTACACTGTATACACTTATAAATGTATCAGTACTGCACAATCTATTTTATAATTAACTTAACAATACTAAGTTAAGGAAAAGTTTAATAAATACCACTGACCCTATGGGTTTGTCATGCATAAAATTATCTGTCAACATTAACACTTATTTTATAATCCTACGGTTTATAATTAAACCCTTAAATGCCGATTAAAAATTACGCTATTCTCTCCCCAATACCACCATTTAGCACGTAGGTAAGCGCATGTAGTGTATTGAGGGGTGGGTGGGAGGTAGAAAAGAAATAAATAATCAAATGCTCTTAAATAAGTGAATCCTTAGCACACAAACACTGTCAAGGTCATTTTACTGCTTTCCAAAGCCTTCGGAATAATTTTACGGATAGCAGTTCACAAAAAAATATAACTTCAGAAAAACATTTATAAACGTCTGGACACAATTAACACACTGTCTGAGTGAGACGTTTATATACGTTGGGGGGGGGACTTAAGAGGTTAAAGTGGTATTGTAGGTTTAGCGTCAAAGTATAGTGTTATGGAATTTAATACATCGTTATTGTATGGAGGGGGGCGCGATGCAAATTATATATATGATTGAATATTGGGTCGCAAACATTGCAAGTTTGAGAAGCAATGGCTTAGTCTACTTAATGAAGCGTTTCTCAAACTACGCGCCATGCCTCCTAGGGGGTGTGATATCCCTAAAAGGGGAGCGCGGGCACATTGAACAGTCGAAAATTATGATGATGATGATGTCGTATCTATGACGGGACCAAATCAGACAGTACTATGGGCCTACAAGGCTGTTCTGGCAGTTTGTTCAATATTATCCACATCAGAGGTTTGTTGACGAAAACAGGACCCTTTTTTTCTTGTAGGGCAGCAAGAATAACTGGACAGTCAAAAATAAGAGCAGATGTTAGCTCTGTACCTAAACAGTTATCACAATTCTTATAAGTTCTTCTATCATCCCTATCTATCATAATTCCTCTGTGATGGCCTGCTCTTAACCTAGCAACAGTCTTTGTTATAAGGCGGTCTCCACTTATATTACAGATTTGATGCTTTACAAATAAGAAAAGCTTTAAAATAATTTTTAATTTACTGAAAGGTAGCAAAACAAATACATTCTGACATAACCAAAATGAAATGCCCATTTACACTAATATAATATATTCATAAATGTATCAGTACTGCGCATTTTTTTTGATAATTAATTTATCAATACTAAATTAATAACAAATATAATAATTACTAGTGCTTCCTACGGGCTAGTCATATGCAAAATTTATTACTTTCGCTGATAATTTGTGTGGTTTATAATTAAATTCGTACTGTAGCTTTAGCGTCAAAATACATTTTTATTGCATTCAATACATTATTATTGTATAGCAGGGGGGGGGGGGGCGGGGAATATTATGATTGAAAATGGGGTTACAAATATTGAAAGTTAGTTGCCCATCTGGTATAGAGGTTAGTGACGCTGACTGCGGTGCCGTAGGGTCTGGGTTCGAATCCCGGGTAAGACATGGATGTTTGTGTTGTAGTCCTTCTCTTCTTTGTGATGTGTGCTTCACACTTACTTCTATGTAAGTCCCCGTGTGATACTTTGTGGTACACGGGGTTATAAATGTTCTCAATAAAAAAAATATTTAAAGTTTGAGATGCACCGACTTAACGCGAACCACAAAAGAATCAGGTATGTGTTGTAACATTTTTGGGAGACATAAATTTCCAGTTAAGTTAATATCACACATGATGTTGGGATGTCGGTTGATAAAATATGTGTATACCTAGCATATAAATGGCTGCTGTTTATGATAATACAATTTGGGAGGGGGGGGGGTAAAAACAACTGAGATGGCTTAATATGGTAAATGATAAAATACTAGGGAGATATTGTTTGTTGTATGATTTATAGACAAATGCAGTTCTGCAACCTTAGCATACCGTAGTATATGGGCATAGTATGGCTGGGTATGGCGAGAAAACAAATTGATGGAGGACACATTGTTGACGTTTCGGAAAAATTCTCAACGAGACAGAAGCAAGCAAGGTGCGAGCTTCTGTCGTTGCATAAGAGGTTCTTGATTAAGCCGTAATGACAACCCCAATCCAATCCTGCCAGAATGACTTGAAGCCTTCAACGTTCTCCAAACATCAGTCGAAAGACAGCTGGAAGCGTTGAGTTTCACCAAATAGTTGGATGGTTTGATTCCACATCATCTTATTGCAAACCAATGGGACAGACAGATGACTGTATTTTTTAGCTTTTCTGGCAGAAAAATAAGTTATTCTTGAAATGGAACATAACAGAAGATTATAAATAGTTTGTGTGGTATAACGTAAATCGGCGAAGGATTATGTGCGCACCTTTTAAACTGCCTGCATTGATATCGAAAATTTTGTTGAGTTTTGTTGCTGGATGTGTTGGGAATAACACATCAGAAGATCCTGCCACTTAAACAAACTATTAAGGCCACCTTTTATTGTCTTTAGATAGACTGAGATCCTCATTGGTTAGGAAAAGGCATGTTGCCATCAATCTAAATGGTTTTATCTTCCATCACGGCAACGTGAAGCTCCATGCTGTTATTATCATTCTTAGGGGAAAAAAAAGATGTGGCTGGGCTTTATTCAACCCCTTCTATTCTATGGACTTAAAACCTAATGGCTGTTATTTGTTCGGCTAAATAAGCGTTGACCAACTTTGATTTTTGATGATTTTGCTATTCTAAAAACTACTGTCCAAGATATTTTTCACAATAAAAATCCCGATTTTTACCGACGTGAGATATATCTCTAACCAGAAAGATGGCAAGAGGTCATATATAGAAATGGTGAATACATATGCCCAGTATATATTAGGTTATACACTCTGTGTTGAGGTGTTCTTTAAATTTCATCGTCCCCAAAGAAGTTATAGCTTTTGTACTTACCTAATAGAAATTTTAAAAGATGTGAATAATATAAGATATATAGTTAAAAATTCTTAGTCAAAGAATTATTTTGAATCCTTCGCTTTATATATTGAATTTCGATGATTTTTTTTTAGTTAGAATTAAGGTAGCTTGTAAGGTCACTCAAAAATGATCGAAAAAAAATGTACCTGAGGTTGTTGCTTTAATGTCTCCATGAGAACCAATCGTATTTCTGGTGATTTTCCTAATGTAGAATGTTGAAATAAACGTTGTACCTATCAAAAAGAGAATACATAAAAAATCGTGAATATTAATTTATATAAATTGGTTCAAATTTTTTATTCAAATCAAGTAATGGCTTCAGAATGAAATATGAAATCATGGAGCAAATCAGAGCTCTTAAGAACGTAATTAAAATAAAGTGCAGACATCAATAAATAGTCTATAAAATTATGTTGTGATGTAAAACAAAAATTTTAACGAATCAAAATCTTTTTTTTTTCTCTTCTTTTTCGGTTTAAAAAAAAGGTTGAAATTTTCACGATAAAAAAATAAAACAATCCATTCAAATTATAAACTTAAAATAAAAATCTTGTACATATTTAAAAATTATCGACAAGAAGTGGATAGCAATAATCTGAACAAAAAATAGGTGTAATTTTATTAAGGCTGGCATTCAGTAATCTAATAATGGCAAAAAAGTACATCTTTTAATAGATTTTAAATAATCAAATTAATCAAATTTTAAAAATAATATTTAAAAAAAATTTCTACACAAATTATATCTTCTTAATTTATTCAAATGGAGTAATATGAAGAGTATTATAATTTTTTTGGAACGATATATCCTTAAGCATCCATTATCATACTTTAATGAATCTGAGAAAAATTACAGCACTCGCTTCCTTGTCTTATAGTGGCTCAATTATATAAGGTTCATCATATGTAACTCACGCGGCAGATCTAATATTTTACTGCAATTTCAGAATTCAAAACCTATCCCTAATATTGCATTATGTTTTTCTGAACCCTTGAAACGGGTCTATTCGCTTACCTCCTACTAATCCTCTTGGGGGAAAACTAATTATTTAAATATTATAGTATTCAAAACTTTCTCCCGAAGAAGAAGACGTGACTCATGCAAATCAAGGCGTATATTTAGAGATTAGCTTTCAGGTTTGAAGGGGGGTAGAGGTTAGAAGCTAAAGGGCAGCAGTTAGGGATTAACGAAAAGCTAGTCGGAAGTGATTCGTAGATTATTGGCTCAATATTTAGGACTGACGATTTGGTCAATTAGCGGTTTAAATTGGAATAGTGTCGGATCGAAGTAGATTAACTTAGAACGTAATTTCAAATAATTAGAAGGTGTATTACCAAGACATTCCAAAAGAGTAAGTGATACGATTTATAATTAAATATTTAATTAACTCGTCTACTTCGCTTTTGCTCCCATATTTATCTAAAGGTCCTAACATGGGTTGTTGAAATCTGTTGGGTTGCTGAGACATGTTAATAAATTGTGTTTGTTTTGACTATGGCTAATCTTCCTTCTAACTCTCCTACACTAATGGAAGGGACAGCCTTTACACCCTTTAAAAGTGAAGTTTTTCTATTAAAAGACGTCTTACTGCATTCATCATGGTCAAGACAAATGTAGTCATCTGCCGATCTGTGTCGCTTGGGAAGGTCCTCCGCATTTGGTCGTACAAGGCTTGGTCAATGAAAACGGCCGTCTCAATGATGGAGGAGGACTTAGAAGCTGTGGATCTTCGCTCTCTGGTCTTGTTTTCGGCGGAAGTTTCGTTCTTTTCATTGACTTCCACATCTTCGATTTCTGGTTCCGAGTCATTGGTGTTTGAGTTGTTCAACAGGACTTGATTGTGTTTCCGCAGAGCTATTTAAAAGGTGGAATATATTTTCTTGGAGAAATATATTTTATATATATATATATATATATATATATATATATATATATATAGTATAATAAAATAAAATAATAAGAGACAAAATTATACATCCTACAAAGCTAAAAAGGAAAGAAATTGGATTTTAAGAAAAACGTCGAGAAAATAAATGATGCAAAAGAATATTATACTAAAATTGGATAAAACAGGCAAAACAAGAAACAGAGGTGTAAAACTATTAAAATTGAAGATACCAAAAGAGTATGTGGACTAAAATGGAGACCTATTATGATTTCTAAAGCTGTTGCTGAATTAAGCCAGCGAATATAGGGTTAAGGAATACTTTATGGATCCATCTTCCCCATACAGTAGAAATTCTCAACATAACAGAAAAAACAGAGCCATGTTGAAAAATTAGGCCTATATCTATCACACGTGGGTGGAACACCAGACAGTATATATACATATAAAGTTTTTAATAATCTGTACTAGAGAGACACAAAGGACAAGAACATATATTAAATGTAAAAGAATCATAGATATTGAACTTAAAAATATGTATGCTGTAGTATTATAAATAGTGCTGACGGTGAGAAGCTTTTGATTTTACATAAAAGTGAGGATAGACAACCTTCTCCCTTTCTTCTTATAAGACTGAATGAAATCCTATTGAAAATAATTGATAGTTTAAAATCCATTATAATAAAAGGTAACTTATCTAGATGCATTCAAAAATGCTTAAATCACGATGAATCAATGTACAATAAGCATGCTGTTACCATATTTAAAATCCATAAATAGATTCAAAGTTAAAATAATACTGGTAAAATTGTGGCACAGCAATAAGTATAAAAATTATTTTTACTATAATATAACTATAAACTAAATCCATTGAATTAAATGCTAAAATTATAGAAGTAACGCTAATAATATTTTTGTGTATTTCTCTACACTATAATAGTATGCTTAAAAATACAAATTATTGGAATATATTATTTTTAAGAGCTACTGTTACGCCATCTACGAATTGAATATGCAGATAATTAAGCGTAGATAATATTTGGAATTATATGAATATTTACCATATATATTCTTTAATAATTTCTAACTATATTAATCTACAAATAAGAATTTAATCCTTACAATTTAAAATATCCCTACATAAACAATTATTAATAAATTTAATTGGGTACTTTCGATCTATAGATTGTTTAATAAGATTAATTTAATTTTTTTGTTTTTTCTTAATTTCTTTTTGAAACTAGAAATTTGTTACATGACATTGCAATTTATAATAATATTTATGAATATTGATGCATGTATATTACTTTCCCAATGAGGTATTTTAATAATACTGAAGTTAAATTCATATTTTCTGTCATAAACATTAGTACTTATTACTTTATGTTTTTCTTAATCCTTAAAATTTCCTGTAATATGATTAAATACTGATTTTTACATTCCATACAAGGCAATTTAACAATAAAAACCTGAGTTCATGATTATTTGTAAATATAAATCTATAAAAAATATCCTCTTAAGCACTTACCATGAGGACAAAATGTATCGGGGGAAATTTCTCTTCTGACAACTATATGAGGTTTTTTATAGTCCTTTTTATCCAACCTTTTCACTACTTGTTCAGGCAAAGGTTGAATAGTGTACGATGCATCAGCAGTTTGAATGAAACCTCTCTACAAAAAAAAAGTTTCAGTGTACAAAACAGTTTTAGTAAAGGGAATACACACATTTTTTGTATAATAATACTTACGACTCCGTCGCATAGCGAGATGGCAACGGAACTATCTTTGTGTTGAGTAGACTTTCCGTGGTAGAAGCAGCTCTTACTTTTTGTGTGCGGCGTTTGAGGATGCAGAAGCGATGTACTGAGGGAAGGATTTTTCCATAAATCCAAGTAAAATTTTTCTCCTAATGAATTCAGATGTAGCTGTAGTTTCCTTCGGTGCTTGTGATTTTCTGTTTTATTTGTATCTTGAAAACGTAGTAAAGGGGATTCTACAATTTCAATATGAGAAAAATCTATACAGAAAAAGAAACGTTTTTTAATGCATGAATAAATATATATTAGATACAAAACAAAAGGGTACTTACGTATTATCACAACAATCGCCAACGTTCAAGATATCTCGCCAAGTTGGCAACCCCAATTTTGTATGTGTCGTATGCGCTGAATCGTCAATAATGTACTTCGTTTCATATAATTTTGCCAATAGGTTGCGATAATACGTAAGTACCAACAAAACTTATAAAGATGTTTGACTTGAAATCAAAATGCTTAAAATCAATCAGAAGTGAAGAAAAAATTCTCTCAATTTTAAGAAAAGAAAGAAAAAATCGACATAAATTGAATATTTTAAATGATTTTAAGGGTTATATATCTCATTATATTGTTTTCATTGCTAATTTATTTCAAAAAGATATTTTTTAAATATGTCATTCTCGTTCAGTTGTGATTTCAGCCAATGTAGAGGTATGAAACCTGTGAAAAAGTGAATATATTTTTCCTTTTCAGCAGTATTTATCATTAACTGCATAATATACGATTCTGGGGATAAACAAGCCATAATGAAACTATTTTCAGGTACTAAGGATTTTTTTTTGTAACACAGGGAAAAGAAGTGTTTTTTTTTTTAAAATTATGAATAACACTGTTTTATATACAGAGATTACCTACGATTAAGTTTATTTTATATATTTTCTTTCCCTTGATCTTTTAACTTTTCCAAAAAAAAAAAAAAAAATGGTCTGATTTTGTGAAATAATATCTTTATTACGGAGACAATTTTTTTGAAATGTAAGAAATACTTTACATTTGCATTCTTTGTTGTTGATTTGAGAAAATTAAAATGCTGTTTATATGACCCATCGTTTGAACAAAATAAAAAAGTGATGCATTTTAAAAAAAAATGGAACTAAAGATTCGTTTAAACTTAAAGTAAAATAACTTGTTCTCTTAAAAGGAACTTATTGATGAGATGATATGAAATATGTTATATTAATAAACGAATTGGTTTGAAGTAGTTGTAAGTCGTAGAGTTTTTAAAGTAAAATTTTTTTTGTAGAAAACTCCAATGACAGGAAATATTTCACAGAACTAAACAATAAATATGCCATTTAATTTTTCTTGACACCTTAGTTGAGTGGTCATGATCGCAAAATTCGTGGCCAAAATGTTCCAATAAGGAATTCGAGTCTTGATTCCACCAGAATACTTATATACAAAATAGTAGGGACTAGAATACTGATGTGCAAGATAATAAAGACTAAAATACTGATGTGAAAAACAATAGGGACTAGAATACTGATGGGAAAAAATAAGGACTAGAATACTGATGTGAGAAGCATTAGGGACTAAAATACTAATGTTCAAGATAATGAAGAATAGAATACTGATGTGCAAGATAATGAAGAATAGAAGACTGATGTGCAAAACAATAGGGACTAGAATACTGGTATGTAAGGTAACGAAGAATAGAATATTGATGTGAAAAATAATACGGACTAAAATACCGATGTGCAAAATGATAGGAGCTAGAATAGTTATGAGCAGAATAACAGGGAGTAGAATACTAACGTGCCAAATAATAAAGACCTGCACGTATATAAATCTTTCCTGCACTGTTATAGAAGTTAGAAAGTGAGGTATTAGCTTGGATATACCCTTTTTATCATTTGACTGTGGTTCAGAGTTACGAAATTCATCACCTATACCGTCTGTGAAAATTCAGAGCGGTGTTAAATCCTAATTGACAGGTATTATTTGAACACAGTCTATAAAATCCAAGTATAAAATGGTTAATTTAAAAATAACTTCTTAATTATCAAAAGATATGGTTTCATGAAAAATCATATTTTTTTCCCCTTTCACATTGAGCGAAAAAATTTCTATATCAACATTCTTTATTTAGTGGAAGAGCTCATTTTTTCATACATGTCACATTTTCACTTATAAATGATTTTTGACAGAAAGTCATGAATGGTCTTTTAATAGTGAAAAAAACTGAACCACACCTTGGCTTGTTTGGAATGCGCATCTGCTCCACGCTCCTAGAGGTTTAACGACCGGAAACCAGAAACAAGATATCACTGAAAACGCGCTCGTGTCATTAGAATTAAAATAGGGATGGGGTGATAACAGTTATGAAAGAGTGTCACAGTCTGACCGTGCGAACTGACAAAATTTTTGACCTGCATGACACAAGAACGGATGCGTCGAGGTCCGAATGTAGGACAGGGATGCAGTGGTCACAGCTCGGGTCTAGGGCGAGAAATAATTCCGTCATGCAATAAAGCGTGAAATCCGGTGTGTGTCTGCAAATACAAACGTTGGCCTTTACGTTTATACAGAATATTTATTCAAATTTTTTTATAACAAGTCAAGAGTAGATAATTTGCAGCTCTTTCCTGTTACTGCTTAGTATTTACAAACGGTCAGATTTGTGAACTAGCCGTCACCCGCCAGCTTCACTAGGTATATCATGATGTTGTATGGTTATAAATTGTTCTATCTTAATTTTTAATATCTACGTCTTAGTATTAACCTCTTCCCTTATAAATTTTTTTGGAAAAACTTGCAAAAAATCATCACATTTTTATATTTTTTTATTATAAATACAGGGAAATGAAACAAAGCAAAATGTGTAAGTTTTAAGGGGAATTTTTAATTTTTTACAGGTGTAAAATTACTTAGTGTTAATATTAGTTTACTAATCCAAGTTAGCTCGGTCAAATGTAAAAAAAGTTAAGTGTTAGTTTCTGTATGATACTTCTTGAAACAAGGTTCAATACTAAGTGATACCTAACATTCTATACAATGGTATTGGGTCACATTTTTAACTGTCTTACCTCAGGAATTGCTTTTACGGGAGCGCACACTGTCTCAATAAGGCTACAATCGTCTTCAATATAAGGCTACATACATAAGAATCACTTCCACTATTTTCAATGTCCCCGTCTTCATAATCACTATCTGAAAAATCATCTTTTTCGCTATCTTGCATCATCGGCATTACTTTACCTTTTTTTCAATGCAACTATCCTTCTTTGTACATTAAGGTATCCGACTACGTTCGAAACCGTGATTTTAAAAAAGCTAATAAATGGATAATTGTCATGATATTTAGTGTTACTTAGATTAGAATACATGTATAAAATTGTTTTAAGGACATTTTGATAAAAAAAATTATTTAAATATAATATTTCGGCAAAAAATTAACTTAGAATAATTTTCTTTCCAAATGTTCTCCTTTTGTGAAAAAAAGCTTCTATTATAATAATATTTTGCCTGTATATAGCTCAGACCTCTGTACAGAGGCTCAACTAGAATTTTTGAAAAATATAACTTAGAAGTGGGTTTATCCATATTTTACGACACCAGAGGGGAGCATTTTAAGAAAAAAACGCCAATAATTATTTAAATTGGTGGTAAATCTGAAAATAATGTGAATTTTTCAAAAATTCTAGTTGAGCCTCTGCAGAGAGGTCTGAGCTATATACAGGCAAATTATTATCATAATAGAAGCATTTTTCACAAAAGGAGAACATTTGGAAAAAAGATGATTCTAAGTTAATTTTTTGCCAAAATATTGTATTTAAATAAATTTTTTTGTCAAAATGTCCTTAAAACAATTTTATACATATATTCTAATCTAAGTGACACTAAATATCATGACAATTATCCATTTATGCGCTTTTTTAAAATCACGGTTCCGAACGTAGTCGGATACTTTAATAATTCCCAAGCCGACGTATTTTATATAATAGGGAAAAAACCCGTGACCAGAGTCCAGCCAAAAGAATCGCTAAACGAACAAAACTTAGCAGACTGCCAATCGAAGCTGAATATTTCCATTCATATCCTCCAGGCCGATTAAAACCGTGACAAAACAAATCTTACTGACAAATTCTGCTTCACCCGAGTTTTCTCGGGATAATAATTAACTGCAATATATATGAACCCGAGATAACTCGGGATAATCAGGCAAGCGGTTAAGATTTCGATTGCATTGAAAAGCATTCGTATACCCCTTGCCTCTTGATTTAAAAAGTATAAGACTTGTAAGGATCTCGGATCCACCCCTAGAGATGTGGGAGAAAGGGAAGGCAGACCAGTCCTGTTCAAAATCAATTAATTTGTTTGTAACACAATCACACAACAACACAAGTTCAATCAACCAAAACTAAGAAATGCACCCAATTGAAGCAATATGAAGACAATTAACGAGGTACACGAAGTATGAGAAGACTTTAATTACCAATACACTTACTTCTGGTTCGAGTACACTGCCTTCCTAACTATCTAATCTATCTTTGATCTCCTGTAACAAATCGTCACCTTAATTATTACAACTTTCAAATAGCAAATATCTGCGTTACACTACAAATTTGATTAATCACTGTTCCAGTAGTAATCTATCCTATCTCTCTCTTTCTAACTTGAATGCCTAGACTTTATATAGTAGACCTAATTTACGTGTTCACGTTCTCTTCTTCAGAGGGGGCGTTTTAATAAAATAGTTTTGAAGGACCAAAGATTCCCCAAGAAGGATTTGTTAATGAGAAGGACGTGGATAGAGCCGTCACAAACTCTAAAATAGAAGTATATTCTTCTTATGCACTCCCGTAACCACCCACGAAGATTTCTGTAAAACTCGTTCTCAACAAAAGAAAAATGCTTGCTAGATTTAGGGTATAGAGATAATAGCTCAAATACAGAAATTTTTTTATCTGTACTGACCCCGTAACTTTTTCCAACCCTCTTGGGAATCAATTTCTGTAAAACCCTATTCAACAAAAGATACATGCTTACGAAATTTCAAGTCTGTAGGTCTTATAGCTCAGGAGATCTCGTGATGAATGAATGAGTGTGAGTACACCTTCCTGCTATATAAACAAATAAAATGTTCTAGGTACCAAATATGAATAAAAATATCCCAAGGAATTATATACTTTGATTGCTATAGTTTACCTTACCTTTTGTTTCACATAATTTTTTAAATGAAAAAGAAATCATTTAAAGCTTTTTAATAGTGTAAAAAAGAATTTTTTTTAACAAATAAAATAAATCTTCTCTTCAATTTACGAGGTGTGCTACTAACGACCACAAAAAAATAAGCGAATTTGCACAAAAAATATTATGTAATTTTTCTATTCTGCTCAATAATTGTATGCATATATATTGAATATTTGTGTTTTATGTAGACTCACTTTTGAATGAATTGAATAAGAGAGTGAATTTAGGGTTTATATATTAGTCCAAGAAACGTTTGAAAGGAAATAATGTTGAAAAATATATAGCTGGTTAACGACTCTTCCGTAGGAAAATGGAATTCGGCTGCAAAATAGAAGAGTGGGTAGACTCTGCATTTGCTATTTTATAATTTTGTTGTAATGTTGAAATTACTTAATTTATTTTTGATTATTTCGAAGAAAAATAAACTTATTATAATATTAATATTTGGTATAAATAATTAGTTTCTATTATCAGGCTTTGAATTGGGTGAATAATATGTATCTCTAAAAAAATTATATTCAATTTAGAGTTTTTTAAAAAAAAAGCTGTTTACATATACTTCGCGTAAAACATCTTAATGTAAAAATGATCAATGATTTTTATTTCCTTTACTATTATAAAGGAAATAAAAGCATTGATATTACAGAAACACCAGAACAGCCTAAATAGTCTATGTCTACATACATCAGAAAATTTTAATGTTGAATGCTTCTTTCAAGTAAGTTAGTCATTAAAAGTTTTTTCATATATTTTTAATGGATTTCATGTTCTAGTTTTTAATATTAAAAATTCTTTCTCCATTTTATCTGTAGAATTTATTCACACAGCAACTAAACTCATAACTCATAGTTATTTATTTATATATATATATAGCAATAAATAAATTAAAAAGAAGACTAATAAATCCTAAAACATCTTCAGATCAGACCAAAAAAACCATGAACACGGAACCATTACAAACCAAAAAAGAGAAATTTAGCTAGAGTGGAAAAAACTATTTTGATATCCCAAGCTGTCACTGGCTTAGGACAGTGAGACAGGGTTAAACAGTGTTTTGTGAGATCTCAACCTTCCCCTACAGCGGAAATTTTCGACATAATAGCACATGAGATAATCCAAGGCAAAGGCTTGAACCCACATGGGTGAATATAATAGCAATAGAATAGAATTGGAATAATAAATTACTATAGGAATCCGGGAGAAATAGACAAATATAAATATGTATAAACAAAAAATATTTGCAAGAGAGGTTAAACATGATTGTGACCATAATTAATAATAATGAAAATGAGCGAAGAAACTAAATCTTACCCGATGTATACGGATCCCAAAAGTGCACTGACTCGATG
>BMAV01023959.1:77422-92597 GCA_019973955.1 Trichonephila inaurata madagascariensis | reverse complement strand
CACACACACACACACACATATATATATATATAATCCATAAATATATACAAGTAGCTATGAAACCTAAGTATAACTAGTCAAAATAGGAAATATTACTCACAGTATATATATATATATATATATACTGAGGAGAGAAAACTTTTTATATACATATATTTTTGCTTTGCATTGAATTTTGATCTCTGCTTTTCACAAATTTCATCAAATAATAATAATAATAATAATAATAATTATTATTATTGCAGTGAAATAAGTCCGGAACCGAAAAATGGAATAAGTTTCACCCAATTTAAGTTTTGAAACGTTTAATTTTGAAAGCAAGAGTTCTTGCAGCGATAATGACGAGGCGAGGCGAGGCGAGGCAAAAGTAGAACAAGAAATGATAAACACAATGTAAAGAAAGTGATAGCAATTCCTCGTTATCTATTTGATTCTAAATCCGAGGTGTGTTCACCTCCTATTGTAGCTTTAACGGGGAGAAAGGCAATGTAAGAAAAAGAGTATAATAAAAACCTCAAGGGGCCGTGAATACTAGAATCAGAGCAGAAATATTAAATGTAAGATACGTTAAAGGAGTTTCAGCAGCTAAAACAATTTCGTAAAATCGGTTTTCCCTCGAGAACAGATATCGAATGATCTTAAATCCTAATACATATTTTTTGAATGAGTATTGGTGCTAATTATTGAATTTTTAAAATAATAGAGAAAAAAAATTTATCTTTGTTAAGAAGTCTCAAGGGTGTTAACTTCGTCTTGAGGGCTGAAAATATAAACAATTTTCAAATAGATATATTTCTTTGAAATTAAAATTAATTAATTCGAATATTTTACACATAATTTATAAAAGAATGGGGCTTAAAAAAAGAGTAAAATATTCAAAATAAAATAATAATTTTAAAAATTGTAAGCATATGAAAATAAGAAACATTTCTGTTGGAAACATTAAGTTTTACGTTGCGCATGATATTTTCTAAAATAGTAGCTCTAATTATTAGTAATAAGTTGATTAAAGTTATTTCCTTAAAGTTAAAAGTATCCTTGTTACACTGTAGCTATTTTTATACAAATAGAATAATAAATTATGTAATTAAATTTCTGAAAAATAAAAAAATTACATTTTTAAAATTTTAATATTTTTGACATACTTTGAAATAAATACTAAAGAAATATAATACTAAGATTAGGTAAGGTTTAAAGAGTATGATACATTTTATAATTTAATGAAGTTTTACTCATCAAATGCTACTATTTTAGAAAATAGCGTGCGTAGCTTAAAAATTACTTAATATTTATCACAGAAATGTTTCTTAATTTCATATACTTATAATTTTTAAAATTATGATCATATTTTAAACATTTTGTACTTTTTTAAACCTCATACCTTTATAAATAATGTGTAAAAGATTTGAATTATTTAATTTTAATTTCAAAGAATTATATCCATTTGAAAATTGCTTACATTTTCAGCCCTAGAGACAAAATGAACGCCCCTGAGACCTCTTAATCATGATTAAATTTAAGACACTAAATGTTTTGTATTTGATGACAGAATTCTGAATGGGTCGGCCGAATATGAAAGAATCACATTTTAAAAGTTTTTAGCCATAATCTCTTGAGAATTTTTGATATTTTGAAAAAAAACTTGATATATTTTTATTGAGTAGTTTTTAAAACAAAAATTTAAGTATATAAAATAAGAGCAATAATAGTTAACAATTGAATGTCTTCACTCGTGAATGAATAACATATGAATGTTATCGATTATAGGAACACTCACATTTCTTCTTAATTATTGAAAAATAAATTAGTCAGAGATGGCATATGATTTTATATGTTTTTAAAGGGAGTGTGTGAGACTACGTTCGGAATCGTGATTCTGAAAAAGCGTACAACTGAATATTTTTTTTGATATATTTAGTGTCAGTTGAATTAGAACATACACACAGTTTTGCTTTAAGAAATTATTGCAATAAAAAATTTATTGAAATGTAATTTTTTTTTGCCAAAAATTGAAAGAAGAATGACATATTTTCAAACCATTCACTTTTTATGAAAATTGTTTTTATAATAATAATATTTTGCCTATATGTAGCTAAGCCTTCTCTACAGAGTGTAAAATAAGAATTTTGAAAAATTTTCATTATTTTCAATTGAAATAATATCTGGTATTTTTTGTTAAAGTTCTCTACTACCCTGATGTATTAAAATATGAATAAAACCACTTCTAAACTGTATATTTCAAAAATCCTAATTCAAGTTCTGTTCAGAAGTTTTAGCTATGTATAGACATAATATTATTATAGAAGCATTTTTTGTAAAGGGAGAATGTTTTGAAAATATATCATCCTTTCTTCATTTTTCGCCAAACAGTTACATTTAAGTAATTTTTTATTGTAATAATATCGTTAAAATAATTGTGTATGTGTATTCTAATTCAATTGACACTAAATATCAAATGAATTATGCATTTATACTCTTTCGAAAAATCACGGTTCCGGGCGTAGTCAGTCTCATATTAGGAAATAAGTAATATAAAAAAAAAAAATTATGTCAATTCCTACTTAGATCACAAAAGAAAAATTTTATTTTAGCTACTTTTTATTAAATAGTTACAATTAATATAAATATGTATATACATAGGACAGAATCACAACATTAAGTGGTAATTATTTTTTTTAATTATCATTAAAGTATCATATTGTCATTTTAATTTCTGTCCAACTGACTGCTTCAACACGTGAGAAAAAAAACCTTTTCAAATTTTGACACAAGTCGCCAAAAATGATGCCAACGTAGTTGTACTTGTAATTCTTTAAATAATTAGTTTTAATCAATTAATTATTATTAATTATTATTATATTATTGTATTGTCATCCAAAATAATCATGTATATAAAATTTCAGCTCAATGGAGCGCTTTAAAATGTATTTTATTAACGATTGAAAATTCCACCAAGGTAAATAAATAAATAAATATATAGAGATTGTGAGCTAATAGTAGGAATTTAAAAAATAAAATACTTCACTCTAGCGAAAGTAGCCTTTTTTTTCGATGGCGATTGTAGATGTGAATCTGAAAGGTAATATGGTTCATAAATTCATTCCGAAGGATTGAAGTAAAATTATTTTGAGGAAATTAGTCTATCATATAAAATAGAAGTAGCTGAGACGCGTAATATGCGGTGTTATATATAACCTGAAACCAAAACGCCAGAAATCCATTGTAGATGATTTTTTTTGTAGCAATTTTTATGCCAATTATAAGATTTGTAATCCAGAATGTATTTTTTTTATTTAAGAGGTTACACAGGTTTAGGTTCTGTTTTTGAGAGTATGAGTACTGATGACTCTACTGATCCACATCATGTATATTCTTACGCATATTAAAAAGGTTCAAAGCACATATTGGCGTTGTATGGAAGTTTAGTGAGAGAGGGCCAGATCAGTTGTGTCATTCACGTTACTTGACCATATTCCAAAATTACAAGGTCTACTTAAGTTCAGCTTTGTATGTGTGTACCTTGCAATAACATATGTATTTCGTTTCATTACCTTTAATTTGTAATAAGTAAATTTAATGTGTGCTACCGTATAAAATGTATACCATGATTTTGCTCAATAAAGATTGAACGCGGGGGTGGCAGTTTCCCGGGGGATCGTTTTGTAGCTCTAAGCCTCTTTTGGGTGAGCTCGGTTACCCTGAGCATTCCACCAAGGACCCTCGTGTAGCTTCGAAATACGACATTAATATTAAATGAATCAATTCAAGATGTTAACCAACAAGTATGCTAATGAATACGAGCACTTTGAACTCAATAAATAACGAAATGTTCCATCCCTTTTAGTAGGCTGTTAATAATAAACAAATTAATAGTAATTCAGTAGCAAGTAATTTACTGATGCATAAAAATATGTAAGGGAGCTTTCATCAGAAATTAGTAGAATAGTAATTACAAAAATCCGAAGCATCTAAAAATTTAAAGCTTAAGTAAAAATACCCATTGCCCCCCCCCTCCCCAAATATGACCGATACTCAAATATACGAAAAATTTGTTACTATTCGATAGGCCAAACGCATAATGAACTACAAGAAATTAACACAAATTATATCACCTCATTTTATAAAAATTGATTAAGGTTCGGAACTGTGATTTTAAAAAAAGCGCATAAATGGATAATTTTCATATTTAGTGTCACTTAGATTAGAATACATGTATAAAATTGTTTTAAGGACATTTTGACAAAAAAATTTATTTAAATACAATATTTCGACAAAAAATGAACTTAGAATAACCTTTTTTCAAAACGTTCTCCTCTTGTGAAAAATGCTTCTATTATAATATTTTGTCTGTCTATAGCTCAGACCTCTCTACAGAGGCTCAACTAGAATTTTTAAAATATATAGTTTATATGTGGGTTTATCCATATTTTACGACAACAGAGGGGAGCAATTTTAAGAAAAGAACGCTAATAATTATTTAAATTGATAGTAACTCTGAAAATAATGTGAATTTTTCAAAAATTCTAGTTGAACCTCTGTAGAGAGGTCTGAGCTATATACAAGCAAAATATTATCATAATAGAAGCATTTTTCACAAAAGGAGAACATTTGTGGAAAAAAGATTATTCTAACCTAATTTTTTGCCAAAATATTGTATTTAAATAATTTTGTATTGTCCAAATGTCCTTAAAACAATTTTATACATGTATTCTAATCTAAGTGACTCTCAATATCATGACAATTATCCATTTATGCGCTTTTTTAAAATCACGGTTCCGAACGTAGTCGGATACCTTAAATTTAGAATTCTGTATTTCGTTTAAAATAAGATGGGGGAGGGGGAATAAGAATTACAACCTAGGCGATATTTTTGATAACTTATACATCAGGTGTCACCACACACAAATCACCCGAAAGATTACCAAAAGAACTAGTATCAAGGGTTACCAAAAAGATTTGTCAAAATGAAATCTTTATCGTGCCAAAAAGTCGCCAAGAGTTGCGCGTACTTAATATTTTATTTTACCCTGCATGTCTGTTTTCCTCTACTAGTGAGTCAAAAACAACAAAAATTAGTTCCCATTTAATTCTCATAATCGCATTTCACCTGGGCCCATAAGTCACGAGCTATCTATTGACCAACTTTGATCTCTTTCATTGGAGACCCACTAATCGCATTTGCCGCCATGAAATGGAACTATCTCTTTGTAGAGACGACTTTCATTCTCTGCACTGTGACGCCACTTCTGAGAGGATTAAAAACTCACCCCATTGTGCACGTGGGTGGCTCTTTATTGAGTTTTCGCAACCACCCAGATTACGCGGGGAGGTTTATATAAATTCTGAAACGGCGCTTTTAGCGGAGCAACAAGAGAATCAAAAACAAGAATTCCACGAATAAAATTGAGATTTGAAAGGTAGCAGTGAACCGTTATGTGACAGATGAGAGTGTTTTAGGGTGAGATATATGATGAAAATAAGGATTTTAATAATAAAAAAAAATATTGAGATTGCGCATTTAAATTTGAACCAAATCAAAAATAGAATCCATTAACAAAAAGGTATGAATAGCAAATACGTATCTAAAACAACGTAAAGACGAAATTTTTTGTCAGTACAGCTTCTTCTTCGATATGGTATTTAAATTAATATATCTTCCTTTTAACCTTTAGTCTCACCTATAAATCAAATTATATTTATCGAATTAGCTTTTGATTTCATTTAATACTACACTAGAAAACACGCGAACGCTATGGAGAGATGGATTTCACAATTTTGTGCCTATGCCAAATAATGATATCATCTGAACGTATATCTTCCTTCTTCTAAATTTCTCACAATGTTATGACGACTTTTTTAAATTTAATTCTTTTTGATGCGCTAGCTCGCTGAACGGGGTCTAAGTAGAACCAAAATTCGAATTCGCTGGTTTAAATGCGACCGACCAATGATTATGAAACATTATATTGACCTGAATGAAACAGAAGGCAACATGTTATTTTATTATTTTTTATGGCAATGAAATATCTTTATTGAATTCAACAAATGTGATTAAAGTTACTGTTAAAATATATATATTTTTTGTTTATTGAGTTTGTGTGTTTGGTAGAATAATTATTTTATTATAATATTAGATTCGCTTGAATATATAAATCATTTGGTATAATATTTAGTTCATAACTGTTTCTGTAACAACTGATTAAAACAGAATTTATAGAAAAGAATAATTCTATATTTCGAATTTTGTCTCGAAAGAGAACTTGTAGTACGATTGTGATTTGTATTTTGTTGCATTGTGTTTGTAGAATAAAGGATGAGCTCAATAAAAAAATGTTAAATATTTTAAGAAGAAAGTAATTATTACGTTCTTCAAGGAAATAATACAGAAAAGCAATTAAATGCATGTTTTCACGGAAAAAAAATACTTTTCATTGTTAAGAATTAAATTTATTTTATCAAACGTTGGGACAATGAAACATGCTGTATTTCTTCATTTTAACTTTTGTCCTGTAATCACCTATAGAGAGAAAAATTTAAGAACTAAACGATAAGATAATTAAATGTTATTACATTAATTTTTTTTATGTGATTACTTTATCTTTTTATTGGTTTTTACTTGTTAATATCTTATTCGAATATATGAGAGATAGTATCTATGATAATAAGCTTTATTACTTGAAAAACAAATACATATTAACTTTCAATCTATGTATAAATGTTAGTGTTATTAATTAAAATTTTTAACATGCTATATTTTTCAAGAGTAATTTATTTGAACTAATATTAATTATTTTACAAATGATTCAATTTCTCTCTCTCTCTCTCTCATCCTCATTTTGTATTTTAATACGAATAAAAATAATTTGTTGGAGAAATGAAACAATTGAAGTGTAAGAATTTACTGAATCGCTTCTTAAAGATATACTTTTTGATAAGAAGGGATAACGGAGAACTTAAAGAGTTTGTTTTTTAGACTTTTCGGTTAAAAGAAGTAAATACATGTATTTTTTTTTATTTTTCTGGAAAATTTGTCGTAAGAAATATGATCTAAAAATTTGAAGGTATAAATATTATTGTCGTAATAAATATTATTTATCTATTTTTTTTTGTAAAAAATTTCAAAAGAGGAAATCGAATAAATAAACGTTAAATGATTTTAAACATCTATACACCTTCCTTAAAAACGAGTCAAAAAGTGAGAAATGAAAATGAAAAGTATGCATTGTGTGTAAATCATCATTTTCCTTGTATTGTGCTTGAGTGTATTTAAATTAAGGAGACACAGTACGATTCAATTGACAAAAATCGGTCAAAAAATCAAATCTAATTTTTTTTAGCCTAAATTATTCTCTATATACTTTTTTATAACCTCACAAAAGTTGAAGGCTCGAAACTTAAAAAACGCAGAACTATGATAGCATTTACATTCGTTTTTATTCACATCCCTATGGGAAATCAAAACTTTAAACTTACTTATCTCAGAAAGATAAAATAACTAGTTTGTCTTCATTTAAAATGCTAAGGCTTTTTTTTCTATTGTGCCTAATGTTTTGTAATTTTTTTACCTATTACTAATAGTACATGTAACAAAAGTTGGTATGGATTTTTGAATCAAAGCAATACTTATTTTTTAAAAAATAATTTAACTCAGAATTTGAACATTTTTTAAGGAATTTTCAATAAGCATTCATAAAAAGAAGTATTGTACGAATACCAATCATGTTATCGCAAAACCCATACCAAATTTTGTTATAAATAGTTTGACGTACTTGTACATCAAATTTCATGCGTGTACGTAAATTTTTGTAGGAAAATTTTGTAAATTTTTGTTTTTTTTAAAATCGCTTCACAAATTTTAAGTTTTTCCTTAAAAAATTAAATGGCTAGCTTTTTATGAACTTTTGAGCATAAAATCTGTTTTACATAGTATACACACATAGGAAACAACCAAAAATATTTTGAAAATCCTTAAACTAAAAATTTTTGTGTAAATTGTACCATGTCTCCTTAAACATATAAAACTACTAAATATTTATAATTACCGTAAAATCTGGCGAAAAACGCGCACCTATACTTTGAAGATGAATTTTTTAGTTTTTAGGAATATTCGCCATATAACGCACACTCCCTTTTTTACGAAGAAATTTAAAATGTACGTACGCAATTCTCTTATGTTTTGAAGTCATTTATTTGAGATTTGATTCCAAGCTCTAGAAAAAAAATAGTATACTTCGAGAAATACAATCTTTTAAGTTGTTTAAATATGTCATTTATTTTAAATAAATAATATTTAGATATATGCAGATGTCTAATTTTCTTAAGGTCATCTTTTTATTTATTTTTAAAGCTATCGTTTGTATACCCGGCACATAACGCGCATCCGTAAATTTCGAGCTTATTTTTTTATATTAAAAGTGCGCATTATACGCCGGATTTTACGATGTTATAGTCATAGATGCATTTCCTTAAAAAATAAGTTATACATTTAAGTTATACATTTCTTATCAATAGAAAAAATAATTTTCGTTTTGACACAGAAATAAAGGCATAATATACGGATGCGCGCATATTTAATTGTTTTTTGGAATAAAAAATGGACATTAAAAACATGGAAGATGCTAAGTAAATCAACTTCTTTATTATCTGCAAAATTTTCTTTCTTAAATTTGCTACAGCAGTTTTATAACAAATATAAATAATTTTGAAATCATTAAATTTTTTTTCCTACAGATAAAACTTTCGAACGTTATTGCCTAAAAAATTTATCCAATCTCTAGCAGAAAGTTCCTATTTATGGTTAAGTGTTTTAAAGTTCTCATTATTAAATATCCTGAGTAGCTTTAGATTTGCTACGCTAACATATTAAATAATTTTAGAAAACACACATATGTCTACATTCAACACTTTTGCAGTATGTTGATTCGTTTAGATCCATACGATTGAATGCGATGAACTTCACGAGTGTGAGTGTTTTAATGTTTCACTATTTTAATGTTCACGCTGGCCACGAGCCCATGCCCATAACCACTAGGCTAACAAGGCCACATAAAATTCTTCATGACATCAATTTTTAGTTCATTTTTTGAATGTTGTTTAATAAAATTTCCCCGCATCGCGCCGAGAACTCCATTAAATTCCTCCAATGGAAATTTCATCTCTGAATAAAATGTCAATAACTTAATTTTTTTAATACAAAACATACGTGATGAATTCAAAAGTTTGCATTGTGCGAAAACATATCGTTGTTTTGTTCAACACTGATTTCCTTTCATCCGCTGACATGCAAACGAGATCAGTCAGTGTTTTCGTCCAGAACAATCATGCAAATGATGTGAACGATCAGTTGGTCTCCACCCCATACCCATTTACCCGTTGAATACCCATCAGTGAAACCATTGCAACAGGTGGTCCCCACACCCATTCGCTATCCACCCAAGTTGTGTTTTTTTCCATGCTCATGTGCAAAGGAGGTGTTGAGTTGTATATTTCCTGCGGATGATTATTGAAAAGAATGTCCTACTTGAATGCGAATCGACAATGGACCGACGAAGCTGTACACTTGTAACACATTTTTTTGTGAGGGAGGCATTGCAGAAAATTGTCTGTTCCAGGGTCGCAGGGGAAGGCAGGTTGAAAGGGCAGTTGACATTTGCCAATAGAATCGGATGAAACAAAGGTCAGTACAACACGCAAACTGATCGAAAACTTTCCTTTTTTTTCACTACTTGGAACTTTCCCGGTTTAGATGTCGAGTGTTTCTTTTGCTATTATCTACATTTGAAGAGCTCAGAAGTCTTAAGTTATGAAGTTATTTTAAGAGGTCTCAGGGGGTTTTAACTTTCTCTAGAGGGCTGAAAATATAAACAATATTCAAATATATATAACTCTTTGAAATTAGAATTAAACAATTCGAATCTTTTACACATTATTGATAAAAGAATGGGACTTCAGAAAAGTATAAAATGTTTAAAATACAATCATAATTTAAAAAATTATAAGCATACGAAAATAAGAAGCATTTCTATAAAAAATATTAATTACGTTTCACGTTGCGCGTGCTATTTTCTAAAATAGTAGCTTTAATTACTAGCTATAAGTTGATTTATAAAGTTAAATGTATCCATATTACATTGTAGTAATTTTATATTAGTAGAATAATAAATTATATTTTTTAAAAAATAAAACAATTACATTTTCAAATTTTTTTAAAAAAATTTCAATATTTCTCAAATATTTTGAAATACAAAAGATATATTATTCTTAAATGATGTAGGATATAAAGAGTGTGATACATTTTATAATTCTATAAAGTTTTATACATCAGAGGCTCCTATTTTAGAAAATAGCGTGCGCAACGCAAAAATTATTTAATATTTATTACATATTTTCCTATGCTTATAATTTTTAAAATTATGATTATATTTCAAACATTTTGTACTTTTTTGAAGCCATAATCCTTTGTAAATAATGTGTAAAATATTCGAATCATTTAATTTAAATTTAAAAGAAGTATACCTGTTTGAAAATTGTTTATATTTTCACCCCTCGAGAGAAAGTTAACACCCCTGAGACCCTTAGCCATAGATTAAATAATAATATTGTGGCAGAATATATTTAGAAAAACCATGAAAAGAACAGAACATATTAATTTTTGAATGATATGATGATTCATTCAGATTGCAATTCTGTAAAAAAATAGTATTAGATAACGTAATTACACATGATCGAAAAATAGATGAAATTATTAATAATGCTATCATTAAAATTATTCACACAATGAAGACACTATAACTCACTAAATGCAATCATTTTTTAATGCGTGGATTCTTTTGATTTTAACAATAGCAATAAGTTTGTATTAAATTAAATTTAGAGTTTACTGTATTGGAATTTTTTACTTTTAATTTAATTGGAATTATATTATTATATCTTGAGTATTTTTTATATATTTTAATCGCTTGCAATCTTGAAACACGTATTAATAATTTTTGTGAATATTTTTCTTTTTCTTTATAATTTTTGTTTCAATTTCTTAAATAAAAGAAAGGTTTTCCTTTTATATTCATAAACTAAAAATAGGTATTTGATATTGAGCGTTAATTACATCTTTCAGTAGCACGAATTACTGATTATTTTTATTAAAAATCGAGTATATTTCATATTAATGTGGCTCGGTTTTAAAGAAGAATTTTTTAAACATTGAATATAAATTTTCTAGAATTAGAAATCGAGTTCTCAAGAGATTAAAAGTTAGAACAGGGCATATAGTTTGCATTTGTAATTGTATCTTTAAATAAAAATACAAGTTTGTTAATCATGTTTAGAAGAGTTTCCTAGATTCTTAGAATTTTAAAGATTACCTCATTCTTGAAGGATTAAGAAAACGATTTTTAAGTAAAAATATCTTTTTCTTTTATTTTTAAGAAATGAAACGATAATTTGTTAATCAATAAGAAACTTCAATATATAATTGATTGTTTACTTTAATTATTTTTCTTTTGGATTCTATAATATAAAAATTATTTCTCTCAAATCTCTAAAAACGCCGTCTTTACTTAAAGGAATATCTGATGATAATTCTCATCAATATTTCCTCTTAATTATTGTAAAAAAGCTTTAAATTCATTTAACGATCCATTTGTCTTTATTAACTCTATGTGTAATTTTTCTGTACCAAGTGAAAAAGAAAGATGTCCACTCACCTGTACTATTTGATCCTAAAAGAATCAGTTTTTCTGATTCGGTGAAAAGGTTATGAAGTGATGAAAGTGTTAAGCTCTGTAAAAGAAGAATTTACATTATTATTAACAGTTATTATTAGATAATTTAAAGATACAGTATGATACTACATAACTAATTTATAAATAGAGGAGTAGTTTAGGACATGAATACTATTAAATATTCCTTAAATTCGAACTATGTTGCATTACATAAACTTTCTCACATGTTGTTGTTGTTACTAAAGCAGCCCTATCGACTGTGTCAAATGTAGGCTCCCGAAGCTCATCTTGGCAAGTGGGCTAGAATACACCTGTTGTTTTGGCCACAGCTTTTAGCACCATTCAGTGGGCAGTACGTTTTGGCTCCGTTCTCCAATATTGAGGGAGAACATCTCGGAGGGTGGTCCAGGGTCTCCAACATTTCTTCCCATACCACTAACCTCTCGAGAGATCTTTTGGTTCATCGAGTATTTAAAATGCCCCAGGCCATGTAACACTATGCATTAACAAATATCAATGCCTTCTCCGGTATTTGAACCTGGACCCTGGGCACAGCAGACCACATCACTAACAGTTATCCCGTCTGGGTGGCATTTCTCATGTGTATATATGTGAAACAATTTTTTCGTATAAATGTATATAAAATTAATGAATCTTCAATTCTCAGTTTTATTTTTTATATATAAATTTCATTGAAAAAATCCAAAAAGAACTATCCCCCCCAAAAAGAAAAGACCACATGAATTTTTTTCTGTAAAAGATGTGCATCAATTTTTTTAATTCCTACTTTTAGCTCACACTCTCTATATATTTATTTATCTTAGTGGAATTTTCAATCGTTAATAAAATACATTTTAAAGCGCTCAACCGAGCTGAAATTTTCTATACATGATTATTTTGGATGACAATACAATAATTTAATTATAATTAATAAAAATTAATTGATTAAAACTAATTATTTAAAGAATTACAAGTACACAGCCATGTTGGCATCATTTTTGGCGACTTGTGTCAAAACTTGAAAAAGTTTTTTTTCTCACGTTTTAAAGCATTCAGTTGAACTGAAATTTTATATATACGATTGCTTTGGATGACAATACGATACTTTAATGATAATTAATAGAAATTAATTACCCCTTAATGTTGTGATTCTGTCCTATGTATATACATATTTATATTAATTGTAACTATTTAATAAAAAGTAGCTAAAATAAAATTTTTCTTTGTTGATATAAGTAGAGGAAATGACTTTAAATTTTTTTATATTACTTGTTAGGGAGTAAATTTTATGGGCTACAATTTACATTCATTTAGAAACGGCCAAGCAATTATCTCCTGATCACAACTCACATTGCAATCACTTTGACAAAAGAAGTCATCCACCCAATGTTGAGATCTTTTGAATTCTTCTAGCAATTAGCGTAACTGATATGCCGTATTTTAGTTACGATGCCATTGCGTAATTGTGGTGCCACAGCATTATTGTGGTGCAACAACATTATTGGGATGCCACAGCATTATTGTGGTGTGACAACATTATTGGGGTGCCACAGCATTATTGGGGTGCCACAACATTATTGTGGGGCCATAGCATAATTGTACCTTAGAGTAATTAAGGTGTGTGCTTTGACATCGACCTATTGAAAAACCACAAATACATTAACTCATTTGTCAGTCATCCACTCACAAAAGACGTTTTCCAACCCAAGAATAATAATTGCCGATACTCAATTTGCACATGCGCTTCTAAGCATTTACGTCGTCCACCTGTTGAATAAGAATATCATGCTCTGATTGCCATTTTCGGATTTTTCGAATATGCTTTTTGCTCGAAGTTGTAAGATTCTTACTCGAGAATACTTACTTACTTACTTTTTCCGTATTCAGAAGATCTTCTAGGATTTTCAACAATTCTTTACTTGTAATCGACGGAATACCTTTTTTTTACATTGATCTCACCGATGAATGTTTTATTATTTTTTTAAAATAGAAATTTTTTATTCAATCGATTGCTAATCGATTTGTAACGAAAACGTGGCGTACTGAATATCGATGATCTCTAACCAAAAATAACTAGGTTCATTTGTTATTAAATTTGCCCGTGGGTCGCATCTTGAACTGGTCATTCAAAAATGTTTGGGTGACGATCTTAATTAGGATTTATTTTGGAGGTATGACTTATATATTGCTAGCACCCTGAAAAATCAAACTAGGGCTTGGTTATTATTAGGTTTTTATTTTCGGGTATAAACACGGAAAATCAAAAATTTTACATTACATACATTTTCAAGTACTTTAACTAAATATAGTCGACACAGTTTATTCAAAAAGTACTTGATGTATACTTTTGAAAATGATAATCCGACTTCGTCAGGCAGGTGGCATTAGTCACACACAACAACAACAACAACAACACACACACACACATTATATATATATATATATATATATATATATGTTTCTTAAAAACCCTCTTACAGGAATTATAGCTTTATTTTATGAAAATAAAAAACACACGAAACTTTTAAAAATTTTAAATTTATAGAAATAAAAGTTTTTTTAATAATTTGTTTAAAAAGGCATTCAACTGCATTCTATTTCTTAAAGTGAATAGCATCTAAAACAATTTTTTTTAATTATACATGTCTTAATGTAATTTATTTTAAAGTTATTACAGAAGTAAAGGATTTTTCATCAATTAAAGTTATCAAAAAAAAAAAAAAAAAAAACTCTGTGATGGAAATAATAATAAAAAAAAAAAGAACTCATGAATATTTTCTTTTATCAATTCCATGAATATTTTTTCTCAATTTTACAAATACTTTCATCAGAATTCGATTGACATAACTTGCCTTGAACCAACCAATATTTATAATTTAACTTTTTTTTTTTACTCTCTCTTTTTGAAACTTCTATTGTCTTTCATCTTGAGACACAACCATCAAATCCAGAGAACACGGCGATTAACCTTTGGATAAAAAATTCCATTTCGAATTTGTGCGACAATCGACAAAATAACACTATCCCCAAAGAATACACAACAGGGTGTTTTAAGGTAATTGCCGTAAGGGTCAACAAATCGACAAATCCTTCGTGCCCAAGACACAACTACGTACAACCACCCTTTGCAGCGCACAAGGTCTTCAACTTTCGTTCCATCTGCTTGGCCACGAGTGCCATTTACTGTTCTTTTTCTTTTCTTCTTTTTCATTAATTCATTTCTTTCTTTCCTTTTTGAATGACCGCTCAAGAGTTGCTTCCGTAATAAAGATTATTGTTCAAGCAAGGGGGGCGAGGTTCTTGTCGTAGTTACGGGTACAGTTAACACATTTTATCGAGTTATATCATAATGAAGAAGAGGGAAAAGAAACGGTTTAAAGCCTATGTAATGGTTCGTTGAAAGCGTTTTCTATGCATGAACCAATCCATAGATTGTAGATAAATTCTCTCTCTCT
>BMAV01023959.1:0-62422 GCA_019973955.1 Trichonephila inaurata madagascariensis | reverse complement strand
GTTTATTAAATATTAAATGATATTCTACATAATTATTTTACATTTTATAAAGTAAAAAAAATTACTGTAATTAGATAAATATTTATATAATGTTTAACAAATATATTTTTATATAAATAAATAATATTTATAATAAAATATATAATAAATATTAAATGATATTTTACATAAAAATTATTTACAAATAGTTTTATAATGTGAAATATAATATATTATAAATGAAATATTATATATATAATATAAAATAATTTATAAAATATATAATTATTGAATTAATTATTTTATAATTATATGAAATACTTAATAAGTCCTTTTTAAATAAATTTATTTAATTTTAATAATATTTAAATAATTTTAATAAATGTACTTAAATAATTTTTAATAGTTTTAATTAATATTAACTAAATATTTCAAATTAATACTAATTACTTATTTTTAATTAATATTAATTTTAAATAATTTTAATAAATAATTCATTTTAATTAAAAATATTTTAAATAATTTTAATTAATAGTACTTTGAAATTTTTAAAATTAATAATTAATTTTAATTAATAATAGTTTTAAGTCATTTCAATTAATAATTAATTTTATGCAATTTTAAGTTTTAATAATTTTAAGTAATTTTAATTTTTAATAATTGTATGTAATTTTAATTTTTAATAATTTTATGTAATTTTATAATTTTTAATAATTTTATGTAATTTTCATAATTTTAATTAATAATTAATTTTAAGTAATTTTAATTCATAATAATTTTATTTAATAATTAATTTTAAATAATAAATGTATTTATTTTTTACTTTATAAAATACAAAATAACTACATAAATATCATTTAATATTTAAAATAAACCTTTCATAAATAATTTATTTAATTTTAAGAAATAATTAAAGGAATTGAAAGAAAAAAAGACTTCTGCGTGATTCGAACTCGGTTTCACCTGTATTCGAAGCAGACGATTAGCCAACCGAGCCACTGGGCCGGTGAAAAAAATTGAAACTTAATTGTATAAAAGCTAAGCATGAATTTCGAACGCTGTTTTCTCCGAATTGACTGGCCATTCGACGGAATTACATTAAGGGTTGAACACCCTAAAGGAGTACTACTATTACACCAAGTCTTGACCCGAAATGAATTTCCTTAGTCGTGCCCTCTCCTTGTAAGTGAAACTAAATGTCATAAATATTATCCATTTATACGCTTTTACAAAATCACGGTTCCGAACGTAGTCGGATACCTTAAATGCTTCTAATTTAGTGTTAGTGACAAAAATAAAAAATATAAAAAAATAATAATAATAAAAAAAAAACAGGAGTTTTAATATTTTGATCAATTTTCCACATTTTAAATTTCCAATGTTATCTTAGTATTAAAGCATTTCTAAACCCCTCCCATCCCCTCCATTTATCCTCATGTTTCGTCCCACGTGAAATAACTAACATATATGTATGCGGCTCGCGTAAAATAGCTAATATATATATGCGGCCCAGCAGAAAAAAAGGTTGAGTACCCCTGGTATGTAAGCTTGAAGAGTAGAGAGCCAGATGAGGTATCATTCTTGTAGTTTGACAGTGGTTCAAGTACTATGAGGGCCGTATTCAAATTTCCTCGTGAAGCTACATTGTGTGAGACATAAATAAAACAATCAAAAATCAATTCCAACGAACTTTTGAAAATAAATGTTTATAAAAAGTCAACCAAAAAGTTATCCTATAATTCAATAGGTTACTTTTGGTTCAAGTGAATGAGCAATAAAATATTATTTTCGTATCCTGCTGTTTCTATTACTAAAGTAAAAAAAATATCATTAGTTTTTCATCTCTTTTGATTTTTTAATTCAAAATATGTATTACATCAACTAAAAGTGGTTGAAAAGTATATTTATGTAATACACAACTCCTGAACTGCAATAATTTTTTAAACAAGTTTTATAAAAAAAAACTTTAGAATTCAAGATCTATAAAGCTTTTAAAGAGCAAATTATATTTTTCTCCAATTTGTCACTTCTTGTCTTTTTTCAAGAATCAAAATAACTCATACAGAAACGTTCCTTTAGATGTTCTTTGCATCAGTAAAAGATTCATTAGAAGTTTATTGTAAAGTTTAGTAAGTTTATAGTAAATATCCTCTTTTTAAAAAAGGAGGGTATTTACTATAAAAATATAGCTGCGTGGTAACTTGTAATAAGCTAGATGGAGAAAGAAAGAAACTTATATCCTTCAAAGTCATCGGGTACAGCTTTATGTGAATGAATCCTTTTTTAGTTGAAATTTTTTTTTTCATTTATATATTTCATACATTATACTTATTTTTTAAATCACTAATTAATTAATTTTATCTAACTGTCAGAGTTACAACTGAAATCACAGAAACGTTTAAGAGTCTATTTCGATGTTTCTTAAGAGTAAGATCTGCTTAAAAGTCTTCAGCGTTCCTTCCCTTTTTCTGGGTATTTTATGACGTTGTATGATTATATACTGTTTTTTAAATTACTGATATCCAAATCCAAGAACAGCGTTTCTCAAATTGTGGGGCGCGCCCCTCTAGGGAGCGTAATAACTCTACGGGGGGGGGGGGCTAGCATATTGAAAAATCGAAAACAAAAGATTATTCTAAAAATTATTAATTTACTGTAAGTAAACAAAACAAAACAAAAATAAATAAAATACACATTTACATTGATATAATACACTTATATAAATGTAAACGCACTGCACGATGTATTTTAAAATTAATTTAACAATACTAAGTTAAGAACAAGTTTAATAATTACAAGTGACCCCATGTGTGGGCCTGTCATATATAAAATTATTTACAAAAATGGACAACTATCTTGATAATTTGTACTGTTTATAATTAATCCTTTAAGCGCTGATTAAAAGTTGCGCAATTCGCGCCCCAATGACACCGTTTTCCACATAGACGCCCTATGTGACGCATATGATATATTGGAAGGGGCGGGAGGAGAAAAGGAATAAATAAGCAATTCCTCTGAAATAAGTAAATCCTTCGCAAACTCTGTCAAAATACTTTTATTGCATTCCAAAGCCTTCGAAATATTTTTATCAATAGCAGTGCACAGAAAAGATCGTACTTCGGAACGACGTATATATACATCCGGGACGATTAACGTTTTGGCTGAGCAAGACGTATATATACGCCAGTGACACATAAGAGGTTAAAATCGTATTGTAGCTTTTGCATCAAAGTATAGTGCTATTGAATTCAAAACATTGTAATTGCAAGGAAGAGTGGCGCGAGGAAAATTGTGATTGAACATTGAAAAAATTTTTCTTCGTTGATCTAAGTAGGAATTGATTTAAATTTTTTTTATATTACTTGTTTTTAATTAGACTTTAACAGTACATTTTCAATCAATTATCTACACATTAACTTTATCTGAGGGACAATATCGCACCATTCAAAATAAAGCTTCTTGCCTTTGTCTTAGAAATACGAAGTTCTTCAAATAATTATTCAAGACTCTTGGTATGACTTAAAAAGAAAAAAGTACTCATTTTTCTGATTAAAAGAAATGCCACTTTTTAATTTTTATTTTATTCTTAATGGATTCGTGAAGATGAAAGCAAGAGCTGTTAAAAAAACTTCATAGATAAAATGTTTAATAAAATTACATTTTGTCTATGAAGTTTTTGTTATTTTTTATTTATAAAATATTTAGCTTAAGAATGGTATTTAATTCATCTAGGAAGTTAAGACTTTTTTTTTCAGATGAGAATTTAGGTCATGGTCCAATGAAAGAATATTAATTCCTTTTTTTTATTAAGTATAACCTTCGAGATCTTTTCTGTCTCTTGTCACAATTCCAACTAAATCTTTTTATTTGAAATTTATTCTTTAATATAAATGAATGTTACTTATAGTTGAGTTTGTTTGAATAAGGTATCCCAACACGTTCGGAGTACTTTTTGACAAAATAACATATTTAAATATTATAAATGCTTTTTAAGACTCAATACCAATAAATATTAATATTTAACCAACAATATTTAAAATAAATTGCCTAAATTTCACAATTATAAGTGAAATTTTAGCAATATTTTTGTAAAACTTAAAAGCAATTAGAGAAAAAAAGTAATAAACTTATATTAGTAAAAGTATTACCAAAACAAATTAAATGCATTTATCTAGAGAATGTGCTAAAATTTTAATGTTTTATTAAAATTTGAAAATGTTAGAGCTGATTGAGTAAACATTGTAAGAAAAGTCACATTCTTTATGAGTCAATTATTTAAATAACAAGCCCTAACTCAAAAAGTATTCATACAATGAGAAATATTTTAGTACATTCTCCAGAAAATAGTATAAATATCAGGTTCAAAAAGTTTTATAGAAATACATTGGTAACAGTTTGAGTTATCAGACTCGCCATGATAGGTTTTGAACAATTTAAATGCCCACTTCTGGTAGATCAAAGACCCACTCTTCTGGTTTTTATAACTTTATAAAATTGATTGTAACTTGGCCTCTAGGTAGCGTAAAGGCAAAACAAAGTATGTTTTGTAAAGCTAAAAGATAGCTCTATTCAATAAATTAAAAAACAAAAATATCTGTCTTCGCCGAATTTGGTCATTTTTAACGTGTTTGGATACCTTGCGACTTTCATTGTATAAAGAACATACGAAAATGATATCTTAAGAAAACCTTAAACCTTAAAAATTATTCCTTTAAGGATCTCAGGGGTGTTAATTGTGTCCTGAGAACTAAAAATATAAACAATTTTCGATTAGATGCAATTCTTTGAGATTAGAGTTAAATAATTTGATTCTCTTACGCACATTATTTATAAAGGAATAAGGCTTCAAAAAAGTGTAAAATGTTTAAAATATAATCATAATTTTAAAATTCATAAGCAAATGAAAATAAGAAAAGCTTTTGTAAGAAATATTAATTAAGTTTTACGTTGAGCATGATATTTTCTAAAACAGTAGCTCTAATTTCTAGCAATAGGTTGGTTTATAAAGTCAAATATATTCTTATTACACAATAGCTATTTTTATATAAATAGAATAATAAAATTTATTTTTTAAAAAAAGAAATAAATTGCATTAAAATATTTTCTTTAATTTCAATATTTTTCAAATATTTTGAAATACAAAAGATATATAATACTATAAAATCAGGTAGGGTTATTTATCATGTATTATATATGATACATTTCATAATTCTATAAAGTTTTATACATCAAAGGCTACTTTTTTGGAAAATATCATGCGTAACGTAAAATTTACTTAATATTTATTACAGAAATGTTTCGTATTTTCATATGCTTATAATTATTTAAATTATCATTATAGTTAAAATATTTTGCACTTTTTTGAAACTTCATTCCTTTATAGATAATGTGTGAAATAACTCAATTATTTAATTTTAATTTCAAAGAATTATATGTGTTTGAAATTTGTTTGTTTTCAGCTTTAGAGACAAAATTAACACCTCTCAGACCTCTTAAGAAATTTAAAATTTTTTATTTCCATTAAAGGAACTGTATTTTATAATGAATACGGAATGTATTCAGCATTTTAAGGACATAGATTTAATTCCAGTTTTTTGCTGCTGCTAATACTTCGTACGTAAAATGCATGTTACTTGATCAATAAGTATAGTATGAAAAAAATATAGTTGGAATAAGGAATTTTATTTAGTTTTGATATTTTAATCAATGATACTAAAATAATTTTTAAAAAAATAAAGAGCATAAAAAATGGAATCAAACATAAAGCATAAAGAAATAAATGCATTGACCACTAGGCTACAATGGTCACAGTGCAGGTTTATCCACTGGGCGCTTGGGGTGGGTGCCTAGGGGCCCGGAATGGCCCAGATAAGCTAGACTTAACCGGATCCTAGAGCCCCTCCTTTGATTCGACAGTTGTAAGGGGGCCCATAGATCTTGTGCGCCCAGGGACCGAAATGAACTTAAACCGGTACTGAGTGGCCACCAATTAAACCATTAGAAGATTACAATCAGCAAACAATAAAACAAGTAATATAAAAAAAAATTTAAAAGCCAGTTACTACTTAGATCAACAAAGAAAATTTTTATTTTAGCTACTTTTTATTAAACAGTTACAATTAATATAAATATGTATATACATGTGACAGAATCACAACATTAAGTGGTAATTAATTTTTAATAATTATCATTAAAGTATCGCATTGTCATCCAAAACAATCGTGTATACAAAATTTCAGTTCAACTGAATGCTTTAAAACGTGAGAAAAAAAACCTTTTCAAGTTTTGACACAAGTCGCCAAAAGGATCGCTAAGTCGCCAACGTGGCTGTATTTGTAATTCTTTAAATAATCAGTTTTAATCAATTAATTTATATTAATTGTAAGTAAAATACTGTATTGTTATCCAAAATAATCATGTATATCAAATTTCAGCGCTTTAAAACGTATTTTAATAACTATTGAAAATTCCACCAAGATAAATAAATAAACAAACAAACAGATAAATAAATATATCGAGAGTGTGAGTTAATAGTAGGAATTGAATAAGTAGCCAAAATGTTATTTCAATTTAAATAGAAGAATTAAGAAAATTAGGTATAATATAAATGCATTGTAATATTTATGGAATTTTTTTGTTCCTTTTGACATGGTTTGTTAATAAATAATTCCCTGTACAGAAATTTTTCCAGTTAACAGAAAAGGTAAAAAGGAGCCAGTTGAGTTAAATGGAGAAAGTTATAAACAGAACCACGAAGTAGATAATCGTTGAGATAATCTCACCGCAAGGTAAAAGCAGTGCGAAATCTTCCACTAGTAGTCGTAAAGACTTATTATGCGTGTGAGATGCTGAACTCTTTTAACCTTTTTCCTCAACTTTCGCCTTGTTTAGCAACGAGAATACATTTCGTCGCAGTCTGTGATTTCGGATCACGAGCGTCGTAAAAGTTGGGTTGGCAAAAATCTCTTAAATAATCTAAATGTTTATTTCTATTTTATGGCGTGTAGTATTATTTTTAAGGGATTTGGGGGAAACAAGAGTTATTTAAAAAGATACATTTTAAGGGCTTTTCCAAAAATTTTCACAATAGACTGAGAATATAAAATAATTCTTAATATAAAAATAAAATGTTTTACGGGAAAATTAATGTCATTGTGGTAAAAGCGTGGGATGCTTAGTACTACATTTTTACACTAACTCTGCATTTCGGAATAGAACTAGTAAGAAACAATTGATATCAAACACCTCACGCTTTTACCATAATAAAATTAATTTTCTCGTTGATCATTTTATTCTTATATTCAGAATTATTTTTTAGTTTTCAGTTCGATTCACTATAAAAGCATGTTTTTTAGTTTTATTCAACTATAATTTTTTGTAATTCATTTCTTAGTTCGATCTACAGTAATAGCGTTTCTCTTAGTTTTTTGGACTATCATTTATTTTGTTTGTTGTATTTGTATTAAACATGAGCGTTTTCGCTTTAAGGTTGTAATTTAACCTTTCAGTCACCAAATCTGGAATTAGACCCCAAATCTGGAAATAAGATCTGGAATTAGTTGCCAAATCTAGAAATGGGAAATCTTTAACTTTTGATTATCTTGACCAGGACAATGGAAACAAAATTATGAAATTATTGTATTGTCATCGGTTCTTGTCAAGTGTGTGAAATTTCGAATTAATTCGACTTTTTAAAGTGGGTAAAAATCGAATTTAAAGATTCCATTACATGCAATTGAAGCTAATAAAAGTGTATTAAGGTATCCGACTACGTTCGGAACCGTGATTTTGTAAAAAAGGTATAAATGGATAATATTTATGATATTTAGTGTCACTTAGATTAGAAAATGGATATAAAATTGTTTTAAGATTAGTATTACAATAAAAAATTATTTAAGTCCAATATTTTGACAAAAAATGAACCTAGAATGACCCATTTTAAAAATATTCTCCTTTTATGAAAAATGCTTCTATTATAATAATATTTTGCCTGTATATAGCTCAGACCTCTCTACAGAGACGCAACTAGAATTTTTGAAATATATAACTTAGAAATGGTTTTATTCATGTTTTGCGACACAACAGAGGGGAGAAATTTTAAGAAAAAAACGCCGATTATTTCAATGGGTTGTAACTTCGAAAATAATGTGAATTTTTCAAAAGTCATAGTTGAACCTCTGTACAGAGGTCTGAGCTATATACAGGCAAAATATTATTATAATAGAAGCATTTTTCACAAAAGGAGAATATTTTGAAAATGGGTAATTCTATGTTCATTTTTTGTCAAAATATGTGGTACTTAAATAATTTTTTACTGTAATACTATTCTTAAAACAATTTTATATAAATTTTTTAATCTAAGTGACACTAAATATAATAAATATTATCCATTTATGCGTTTTTGCAATATCACGGTTCCGAACGTATTCGTATACCTTAAACATTCCGAAATTTGCACTAAGTGTTCTTCTGCTCAGGCCTCTCCTGGCCACATTTTATTTTGTTTGGGGCTTACCAGGCAGGACTTGGTTCAAGATCCTCTATTAGTTGTGGACTTCTTCAGGGTGAATGGACTCATGGACCTGATCTAGCTCTGCTGATCTCGGGGATGAGAAACAACAGCAACACTTCACTTTACTTTACGCCATCATGAGTACTTAGGATATTTGAGAAAACAGATCTTGTAAAATATTTTTCAAGCTCTATCTTGATCTAAATATGTTACACCTAATGTAATGAATTATTTCTAGTTAACATAAAATATTATTCTGCTTTTGTACAATGTAGAACAAAAATCTATTTTCTCGTAATTATTTTATTAAAAATTTATTTTGGAAAATTTTCTTCAAATAGAGCTTTAACGTTGGAAATTGTTCTTTAAAAATGGATTGTTAATCAACCATCTTCCACAAAAATAATTACACACAATGGAAAAGCTATAAAGTTCTATTACGAAGTATGTTTTTACTATAATAAAATAGATAGGCAAAATTAAAAAGTAGATATTTAGAAATTTCGTTAATTTTTGCTTCAAAATCATTCATATTATTGTTACAGATAAAAGAAATTTTAAAGCATCCAACATTGATTTAAAAAATAAGGAGAATTTTTTTTATTCGATGTAATTTTAAGTTTCGCTTTCTTTACAGGTTACAAGTTTAAGGTTATTGTACCATTTTGAGAGAGAAGGGAAATTATCGACGATGGCATACAACTCCTAAAGAAATTATCGTCGCTAATATTAATAAAGACGTTTATAGCCATATTTACAAAACTTATTAGGTAGGAAACTGCAAGTTTTGGAACGGAAAGTCAGCAAAAGAGAGAGATTGTTCAATTTTTTGTCCAAAATGGAGTCTTCTGAGACATCTTTCTCTGTGGCATTTTTTTTTTTTTATCCATTTTCAAACATCCCATTGAGAGCATAATTTTAATTCAGTCAAAAGATTTGTTGTTTATGAATATTGTGCTGTGGGAATGAAGTAGTCTTTTTAAAAAAATTATTTATGAGTTCTGTAAAGTGAAGTGAAATGTTGCTCTGATATTTTTATGAGGCCGCTGTTCATTTAAAAAGAATTTTATGACTGTACGACAAAGAAGCCGGCCTTACAATAAAGAGGGCAAGTTAAATACGTTACAATTGCATGTTTGGAAAATAATACTCTTAAATCATCTCGGCCTTTTATAATAAAACTTAAATAAGCATGTTCATTTGAATTTCTCGACACAACTTTTTTTGACAAAAGCTTCACCCACGGGTTTGAAATTTTCGGGAGTTAAGTTGTAACTTTAAACAAAGGAATTGGAGTTTGGAAACAAACTCTTCGCAATAGATGTCATCTGAGATGCTAGTTAAGCTGATGTTTTAGTTGCACGGAAGTAGGTTAAAATGATATATCTATTTTGCATTATTGTCTTGAAAGTATTTTCAAAATAACCAATGAACATAATTTTAGTTAATGTATGGTTTGGTAGCATGATGTATAGTTTTAGAATCCCTGATCTATAAGTGGAAAAAATAATTCTTTTTTCCAAGCCCAAAGAAATTATTTGGTCACGGCAGCCTAGTGGTCCGGGTCACGACCTCGTGGCATACATGTCACGAGCTCTAGTGCCACTGAAGACCTACCGTGTAGAGGGGCTGATGCACGTCAAATCTGTCGTGGATCAAATATCTCCCATTGGTGGGGTGGGGGTGTGATAGTTTGGAGAGGGGGTTGATTGAGATTCAAAATTACGAGATCCGTCACCAATAGCCCTAGCGTTGCTTTATAGTGCGACGTTAATGAAACACTAATTCCAAACAAATTCAAAAGAAGCAGTGAATCAACGTCAAGAACACACTAAAAATTAACGCAGTATTCTTTATAAAGCTTTAATTACTGCTATTATTACTTATTTGGGAACGGAGATAAATAATAACAAGTAAATAAAAAAAAAATTTAAGTCAATTCCTACTTAAATCAAAGAAAAATTTAAATTTGAGCTACTTTTTATTAAATAGTTACAATTAATATAAATATGTATATACATAGGACACAGAATTACAACATTCAGTGGTAATTAATTTTTATTAAATATCATTAAAGTATCGTATTGTCATCCAAAACAGTCGTGTCTATAAAATTTCAGTTCAACTGAATGCTTTCAAACGTGAGAAGAAAAACCTTTTCAAGTTTTGACACAAGTCGCCAAGATGGCTGTATTTGTAATTCTTTAAATAATTAGTTTTAATCAATTAATTTTTATTAATTATAATTAAATTATTGTATCGTCATCCAAAATAATTATGTATATTAAATTTCACTTCAATTGAGTGCTTTAAAATGTATTTTATTATAACGATTGAAAATTCCACCAAGATAAATAAATAAATAAATATATACAGAGTGTGAGTTACTAGTAGGAATTGAAAAATGAGTTGGCCCCAGATATTTATAAAAGGATCATTGTTGCAAATAGATGTCTTTATGCCTTGAAGAGTTATTTAAAATCCAGTTTTCTCTAATTTAGAACTAAATTGCTTTTTGACAAAAGTCTTATAAGATCTGTCCTGACTTAAGCATCAGAAACTCGGCCATTGACTTAACGTGATGAGGAAGCTTTGAGAATTTTCGAGAGAAAGATCTTACGCTGCATTCTTGGTAGGATCCAAGTGAATGGACCATGGAGAAGCTGATCTAATTTAGAACTTTACAAAATTTACAAACAATCTGAAATTGTAAAATTTGTCAAATTACAGAGACTTAAATTGGCTGGTCATCTGGCTAGAATGAATGGAGATCGTTGCTGCAAGAAAATCTTTCTGGCAAAACCCATGGGAAATAGACCTCGGGGCAGATCCCCGTTAAGATGGATTGACAGTGTTGAGAAGGACCTAAAAATTTTAAAGAACAAAAATTGGAAAATTTGCCAAAAGCAGGGATGCCTGGAAAAAACTTCTGGAGGAGGTCGGGGCCCACCCAGGGCTGTCGATCGATTGAAGAATAAAAAGAATAACTGTTATAACTTTTTATTAAAAAAATAATAATGAGTAAACTATCACAAGAATATGACCAAATTAAAAACTGTTAATACTTATGAAATTAAGGTAAACGACTACGTTCGGAACGGTGATTTTAAAAAGGCGCATAAATGGATAATTTCATGATATTTAGTGCCACTTAGATTAGAATACATGTATAAAATTGTTTCAAGTACATTTTGACAAAAAAAATGATTTAAATACAATATTTCGGCAAAAAACTAACTTAGAATAACCTTTTTTCAAAAAGTTCTCCTTTTGTCAAAAATGCTTCTATTATAATAATATTTTGCCTGTATATAGCTCAGACTTCTGTACAGAGGCTCCACTATGTGACCTTTGAAAAATTCACATTATTTTCAGAGTTACACCCAATTGAAATAATTATTGGCCTTTTTTTCTTGAAATTTCTCCCCTCTGTTGTCTTAAAACATGGATAAACCCACTTCTAAATTATATATTTCAAAAATTCTAGTTGAGCCTCTGTACAGAGTTCTGAGCTATATACAGGCACAATATTATTATAATAGAAGCATTTTTCACAAAAGGAGAATATTTTGAAAATGGGTCATTCTATGTTCATTTTTTGACAAAATATTGTTCTTATTTTTTTTTTACTGTCATACTATTCCTAAAAAAATTTTATATACATTTTCTAATCTAAGTGATACTAAATATCATAAATATTATCCATTTATACGCTTTTGCAAAATCACGGTTCCGAACGTAGTTGGATACCTTAATTAGTTTTTAATTAATTTATTCTGATTTTTATCTTTATTAGTTTGGAGGAAAATCCAAGAATAATTAATCAAGCTATAAATAAAGGGAATCATTATTAGTGAAACATGACGAAATATAATGGGTTAATGTCCGCAACAGATTTTAAAACAGTTTTTTTCCCCTTAAAAAATAAAATCCATAAATATGATGAATGATGCGAGGTTAAAACAGTCTAATCCGAAAAAGTTAGTGAAGATTTATGAGAATTATTACGCTGAAAAAAGAAACAACGAGTTAAAAAAATTCAAGGCTATATATATCATGGCTGTAAATCTAAAACAATGTTTTTCTTGAAAGTTATTTTAGTGTCAATCTGCATCTTTTTTTTTTAGTTATCTCTCTTCTCTTTCTTGACAAGTTCAGTGATTAATAAGTGACCGAATTATATACAAATTATAACCTTGACGGTTAAAAATATTAACGATAAATTTTGTTATGACATTATTACAGTGAAAATCGTTTAACACGAAACTGAGGGGAAGGAAATATTTTTTCGTTTTTAAAGAATTTCGCATTAAAAAATATCTCAATAAATAAATAAATAAAATGCATATTCAACAAAGTTAAGTTTATCGGATTATTATTTATTTTTATAGATAAATACAAATGTATGTATTTGATAAAAGTCAATGAAGCAAAAACATTCACAAGAGCTTTATGAATTAACACAAAATTTTCAAGTTATTTAAGAAACAAAACATTTAGTGAGTTTTTCGAAAATAATCAGATATTTTTCTTTGTATTATCTAGCATCAAATTGTTGTTAAATTGTTCGATGTCATTCATTTTACCATTGGATGAGTGAGTGAATATTAAAGTCACACTGTTTAGCTACACGAGGGCTTTTGGTGACGTACCTCGCAGTATTGAACCATGGTCAAGTGACGTGGCCGACACCTGAGCTGGCACCCCCTCTCCTGACTACCACACCACACCAAAGGGAGGACGTTTCAGCTCTCGACAGATTTAACGCGCATCGCTGCCCTACACGGCGAGTCTTAAGAGGTACTTGGCTCGAACTCATGACATGCCTGCCATGATCCGATACCTTGACCACTAGGCTACCACAGCCCCCATTTCATCACTGGAATGCGCGTGTAAGTAACTACGCATACTTTTCATGATGCTCCTCATTTTGGATGACGTGAGAATAGGAGCTGCATTATTTATTTCATTTTCGTCCCCGGAATCTGTATCAATGATATTTTTTGAGCTTTGAATAAACTTCAAAATGTCTGCCATAGTTGGGGTTTTACATACATTATCATGGTCTTCTGCAACGAATTCTTCCGATGATGAACCTGCGTGGTTAGTGTTTTCTGTATTTTGTTCATTCCAAAAAGGGAAATCTTTTCGCATTAAGCGATTTTCATTTCGTGTTAAGAGAAAAAAAGATGCATAAAAATACATAGTAGTGTGTCGGGACTGTTGTATTATTTCGTGTGAACCAATATTTCGTCTTAAGAATTTTCGTGTTAAACGTATTTCCCTGTATATAATTAAATAATATTTAAGTGTATATAAATATATCATACAGTTATTAATGGCAAATATAGATATTTTTATCTAATAAAAAATTTGTATCGATAATTTGTTATTAGACTATGTAAAAGACTAGTTTTTTTCACCAAACGATTTCGTTAGAATAAAATGTAATTCTAAATTTGCTTTTCCTTATCTTGTTCTAAAATAAATAAAATATGGATACATTTTCTGCATTTCAGCTGTAAGAAATGACTTTTAGAAGCCTTAGAAGAATTTCAACACAGTTAATATTGCAAATTATTTGAAGCTGGCAGTATTAAAGATCATTAAAACGTATTAATATTGAATCATAACGCCAATGAGGGAGCTCTTTTGGAAGTTCTTAAAAGGAATTTTGAATTTAAAAGCATAAAGATTTTTTGTGCGCGCTTATAAAACAAACATTTATGTATTGCTTGGATAAAATTCTGTTATAAGGTGTACAATGACATTTTAGGAAATCAGATGTTTTATTTTGGTTATTGAAGAAGAAAATACATTTACTCTTAAGTTATACACATTAAATTTATACACTCAGATTACTTAAGATTCACTCAGAAACACAAGTATATTAATATTTAGAATTCAGTCATATTTTTAATATTCAATTTGCACATTTTTTTAATTTTAAATTTTATAAATATATTTATTTCTATAATAACACATATATTTTTAATAAATGTATGTTATTACAGAAATTTTTGAAAAAAGGGCTCAAGTGTAGGAAAATTGAGAAATATAGCTAAATTTGAGGTTCATGATAACTATTTAAATTTAAAAGTACAATTAATTTTGAATTTTTCAACTGAAATATAATAATTCAAAAAGTGTTTGTGGAAAAAGAAATACTTTTAATAGTTAAAATTAATTTTAATACCAATGTTTTTTTTACTGATCAGAGAATGCAAACGGAACTTTATCAAAGATGCAAAATTATTTATCTACTAATTTTTATATTTAAAATCAGTTTCTTCTAGTTTCTTTAGCATAAAATATATTAAACTATATAAGAGAAGTTAAAAGTTTTTTAGCAAAAATATTATTAGTTCTCACATGAAATGTATCCTAGAATATTGCTTAAAAAGTGGAGAGAAAGAAGAAATAAAGGGAAAGAGAGGTAAAAAGAGAGAGAAGAAACGTGTAGAAAGAAAGAGAGAGAAGAGAGAGTAGGAAGTAAAAAAGAAACGGAGAAGAAATAAAGAAAAAAAAGAGATAAAATTTACTAAAGATCTCTAGATTAGATAAGATCTCTAGAAAAAGAAAGATATAGAGAGAAGAAAGTGAAAGAAGAGAAAAAAGAGAGAAAAGAAAGAGAAAAAAGAGATAGAGAATAAAGAGAAAAAAGAGGGCGAAAAGAAGATATGAACAACGCTTTACAGACGTACTTAGAAAATTCACCTGTTTTTAAAAATTTTGTAGCTCCTTATCCTTACTTCCCTAAGGATTCTCCAATAATTATCCTAACAAGGCATAAGATACCCTAATACCTCAAATCGTTTGAAAATAGCATCATATGAAAAAAGTTTTATGAACTGTGATTATGATAGTACTACTTTAAGGTATCCGACTACGTTCGGAACCGTGATTTTGCAAAAGCGTATAAATGGATAATATTTATGATATTTAGTGTCACTTAGATATAGAAAATGTGTATAAAATTGTTTTAAGAATAGTATTACAATAAAAAATTATTTATGTCCAATATTTTGACAAAAAATGAACATAGAATGACCCATTTTCAAAATATCCTCCTTTTGTGAAAAATGCTTCTATTCTAATAATATTTTGCCTGTATATAGCTCAGACCTCTGTACAGAGGCTCAACTAGAATCTTTGAAATATATAGCTTAGAAGTGGGTTTATCCATGTTTTACGACAACAGAGGGGAGAAATTTTAAGAAAAAAACGCCGATAATTATTTCAATTCGTTGTAACTTTGAAAATAATTTGAATTTTTCAAAAAAAATTAGTTCAGACTCTCTGGAAAAGTCTTTACTTTTTAAAAGCAAAATATTATTATTATAGAAGCATATTTTATAAAAGGAGAACATTTTGAAAAAAGGTTTTTCGAAGTTAATTTTTTGCCAAAATATTGTATTTAAATAATTTATTTTTGTCAAAATGTCCTTAAAACAATTTTATACATGTATTCTAATCTAAGTGACACTTAACATCATTTATGCGCTTCTTTAAAATCACGGTTCCGAACGTATTCGGATACCTTAATAAAATTATCGGTTATCTTTAAAACAGTGTGGCAAATCAGACAATACTAAATAAATATTTATTTTTTAATCTAAAAGCCAAGATCAAAATGAACTATATCTTCAATGTTAAGATAACATCAAATAGTTAAAAGATAAGATAGCAAGCTTTTAAAAAATTTTTCAAACCCTTTTAAACACTAAAGTATAAATAAAAAAATGTATGTGCTATCAAAGGCATTAACATTAGCAACACTACTGCTTGTTAGTGAGTGACACTCACTAACACATCCTACTGCTGTGTTGGTAGCATCCAACATGTGACATCCTACTGCTGTTTGAATTTCTAAGAACTCGTAAAGAGTTTCAAGAACTCTTCGCGTATATTTGGTACATCATCTGGAAGATGATGCAAGCGGGATGGCGAACCTCTCAAGGTTGGATCACAACTTTCACCCCTTTCCATCACGCGATTCATCTTCCATCTGGTTGTCATTCCTCTCGACCCTGTCTGAAGCGCTTTAAAAACACCCCAGAGGTCATTCAGGCAGGAATCGAGTTCAATGTCTCTAGGCTAATGAAGAACACGTGAATTTGTGGGGCGAACAACCAATTATATCACACTTTTTTTCCCTCTAAATTTCAATATTGGTCTTGGTCTCAGATGTTAAGGATCTTCATATAAATATAGTAAGAGAAGTTATCCGTTGGATAGTTCAACAAAAGAAAACATCATGGACGAAACTGTGTAAAATAAAAATATATGACATAATCTATTACAATACAAATTTACAGCAAGTAATTGAAGTTGTAAATATGTTGTAAAAACGGAGACTGTTATAATTCCTGATTACTTAATTCCATGGACGATTATATTTCCTTTATATTTTTATCTTATTCCAGAACTTTAGTCCATCTTTTAGGCATTTGTGTTTATTGGACAACACATGTGTAGAAGACATGTACACAGCGCAAAGAACATTACATAACTGGTTCTAGAAGCTCAGATGACTTACAGCGGCATCTATTCATTTTACATTTAATTTATAACAGTGTGACAATCGTATATAATTTCTTTTAACAGTTCACCAAAGCTTTTGTCACAATTGTACACTTTTTGGTAATTGTAATTCAATTGTTTTTCAATAAAAATAATTGCAAAATCAAAACTGAATGTTTTTTTGAAAGAAGAATAGGTTAAAGCAGCGGTTCTTTAACTGTGGTCTGCCGACCCCTGGGATTCCCAGCGCTTTTCTATGGGGTCCGCGAAGGGTTTTCATTTTAATTTTAAGATTTCACTCTTACACACTCTTAAAGGCCTCATGGGAAAATTGGAAGGTGCCATCACTAAACTGACCCCCACTGAAAAAACTTTACTAGAACATGTATTTCGATCAATTTCTGATGCCTTTCCAAACTAATGATGTATGTGAAAGAATATTTTCAGCTCTTCTTTATCTTAAAAACTACTGAAACCTTCTGGAAAGCGTAGAACCGGAATTAAGACTGCAGATTTCAAATATTACATTTGATATATCAGCACTTGTAAAAGAAAGGCAACACACATCATCCTTCTCATTAAAAATTTTCATTATATATAATACACTTAAAAACATTTATTTATTTGAAATGAAATCACAAGTGCAGGGGGGTGGAGAATATTTCCCTCCCCTCCAGTTCCATGCCTAAATTGTGGAGGTGGAGATAGGAGGTGTCGCCATCTATCGTACAAGAAGTCCAAACTATCTCAGGCTCTGTCAACTTTCATTCCTTCCCTCCGGGAAGGACTCGACAACAACAACAACATTTATTTGAAATTAGTATTTTGTAATACTTTTAATTAGATGTTGACTGTTTTCTTTAAGGAAGAAAAGAAGTAATAAAAAAGTCTGTATAGATAGCAGAGAGACAATCTCAGAATTATTGAGGAACCTTTAAATCACTCGGCCGTGTTTTGGAAGTCAGGGAAGGGTATCCAAAATCTTGGGGGTTCGCGATGCCAGTTTGATGCATAAAGGGGGTTCGCGATGTCAGTTTGATGCATAAAGGGGGTCCTCGGTGATCGAAAGTTTAAGAGCTGCCGAGTTAAAGCAGTGTTTCTCAAACTGTGGGGCACGCCCCCCTAGAAGGGCGTGATAATTCTACGAGGGGGGCGCAAGCATATTAAAAAGTCGAAAACAAAAGATTATTTTTAAAAAGTTATGAATTTACTGAAAGTAATCAAAAATATTACATTCACACATAATAAAGAATAAAATACACGTTTACAGTGATAAAATACACTTACAAATTTATCAGTACTATACAATATATTTTATAATTAATTTAACAATACTTAGCTGAGAACAAGTTTGATAATAACCAGTGACCCCATGAGCTTGTATTAATACTTATCTTGATAATTTTTGTACGATTTATAATTAATCCCTTAACTGCCGATTAAAAGTTAGAAGATTCGCTCCTTAATGCCCCGTTTTCCACGTATACGCGAGTATGTGATGTTTTTTGGGGGAGGAGGAGGAGGAAGAAAGGAAAAAATAAACAAATACTCTGAAATAAGTAAATCATTCGCAAACATTGTTAAGGTTCTATTATTGTATTCCAATTCCGAAAAATTTTCGGGATAGTAGTGCACAGAAAAGATCATACTTTGGAAAGACGTATATATACGTCCATAAAATTAATCCTTTGGCTGAGTGAGATTTATATACGCCGGTGGCACTTAAGAGGTTAACGTTGTATTGTAGCTTTGGCGTCAAGGCATAGTATTATGGAATTAAATACATTGTTATTGTATTTAGGGGGCGCAATGAAAATTGTGATTGAATATTGGGTCGCGAATACAGAAAGTTTGAGAAGTACTGAGTTAAAGGATTCTGACACTGACCTTGGAGGATTATGTGACTTTTTTTCCCCTTTCAGTATGACAGTTCCATTCAAAGTACCCCAAAAGTTAAACAATTCAAATTTCTTGCGCATATCTAACGAAAGCTGTTTCTAAATGTTTGGAAAAATTTCATTTTTTTTTAAAATTAGCTGATCCGTATACAAACCAATTTCCTCACTTTAAATTTTAAAGGTAAAAAAAAATAGTGTTGTGTTAAGACAAAATTTAGAAAACTATTTACTAAATGCTCAATTTACAAAATAGCCTCTTAATAGTAATTTAAATTCAAATATGATAAAACGACTTAACATTGATATGCTTAAACCAGAAAAAGATTCTGAATTTAACTTCTGAAATTTTAAAATTGGTAGTTAAATACTAACAATCCATATCAAACAAAATGATAGTTAAATTAGGGATCTTTTATACAAATTTGTACAAAAAAATGAGATTTATTAATATTTATATCTAATTCTTTTTCCTTTTTAAATATCTTCAGCAAAAAAAGACTGATGCCAATTCTCATAGCCGATTAATAATTACGAAACATAAGATATCGCTATCTGTAAACAATTCTTAAAAACTGCGATTTTTACTTTAAGCTATAATGAAATTTTGCAGATAATAGTGAAGTTTAAAAATTTAGTAGTTGAGTATTAATGAGCATCGTTAATTTGTTCTTTTCGTTACGAATCATTAAAAAAATTTAATGCATTCATTTAAGTTATTTACTCTTTGTTACAATGGCAACACAGCCGGCGATATCAAATCTGATCACGTGACTGATATATTTCAAACCATGTAGAAAACATTTTCTATGTTTAAAAAATAACAACTGAAATTGATTATTGTCTTGAAATTTTTACAATATACTACATCGATGGTAATAGATTCCTGAAAAACTTTTATCACCTGATAGGAAGCAAAATAGCTACTGTAAAAATAAACAAATATTGTTTTTTCGTTTTATTTGGCGACTTTGTTAAGCTTGTATTTTATTTTGGGTACCTGTCCTATTCCTGTTGGTCACGTAAATGGGTGAAAAGTCATTGATACGCGCTGAATCCGAATTCTGCATCAGGAAGTAAAGCCTCTTTTCCGCCGACATATTTATGCGAACATTCCGCTTTTTCATAAACGTTTTTGGGGCTGGAACTAGTTGGAGCCTCCTATCAGATCAGTTCTGACAAGAAGTGAAAGTCTCTGAATGTATGATTTCGTCTGAATTTTTTTGAGATATGAAGTAATTTGCTTTGAGGGAGGTAGCTGTTTCATTGTTATAAAACTGACCGCAGGGTCATTATTTCACTTCTTTTCCTCCATAGTTAGATCCGTATCGTATTGTTATCAAAAAAATATATCCGATTCGACCTAGAAGGAAACGTATTGCTTTAAATATCATCTGAAGAAAGTAGAAAAAAAGGTAGTTCCGTGAAAAAAGGATAGTACTGTGTAAGAAAAATTTACACATTTTTAAAAGAAATTTGACAATAAAAACATTTGAGTAGTAAAAATAATAGAGATTTATTTGAAGTTTAGGGATACAATAATTAATCTAAAGGTGTGTGAAATTAATATGATTTTAATTATAATTTTTTCTACAGTACATGTTTTGAGTTTTCTGTTGGACTGTAGGTTGTCCAGATCTATTAAAGTTTACTTTTTTTTATTAAAATACATGGTATAGATTTAATGATCAAAAGAGATACAATTGTAAACAAGAAAAGTCTTAAAAATAAAATGCTTTAATCAACTCACTTGCTTAATATTTATGCCAATAAATTGAAATAGTGCAAACAATAATGAAGGCAGGAAAAGGAATACTATTACAGAATGACTAAGTAAAAAAAAATCCATGTTAAAATAATAAAAAACTATATACATATTTATTGATTTCTATAATTCAACACTAAATTTGTTTTCCATATGGACATTTGAATAAATAACTGCTCTTTTAGTTCTTATATTTTTTATGTATGAATGTATTTTTGAACATGAACAGCTGGATGGAAAAAGAAATCTGATAATATTTTTAATAAATGTTTTTTTTTTATATTTAAATCGTACTGAAACATTTAATCTTTTTTTACACATCTTGCAGTTTAGAACCATATCACTAGAAATATAAGCTCTTAAAATAAACAGTAAAGATTTACTGCAATGTTTAATTTTTATTTTAAGGGTATTTCCTCTCTTCAAAAAATGATTCAAAATTTTATATTTGTGTAAAACTACATAAAAAATACGTTACATTAAAAGATTAAAGGGAGTTTGAAATCTCTCTCTATCTATAATGACAATGTTATATTAGCTGCTTTCGACGTACCTTTTCTCAAAATCTGTTATATGTACATGCTTGAAATTTTTCCACAAACAATTAAATTACACCTCTCTCATTATACTAAAATAAGCTTTTAGCTAATTTTGAATTTTTTAATAAATTATGAAATATTTTATCAAACATTGCGAAATTTGACCCATTTTTCACTTAAAAAATTTGTAAAAAATAAATTTTTGAGTTTTTAACAAAAAGCTCATTTCAGTATATATTAGACATAATTATAAATATTTCATAAAAAATTTACATACCTGTGAACAGCAGTTTCTCAGAAAAAGGTACAACGCACATTAAAATTTACATTTTGAGATAAATTGATTTTAATGTATACAGTGAGACTTCTAATCTGCTAGTAAATAAAAAAATAAAAGGCTCAATTTAAAATAAAAGATACATGTTTTGGTTTATATCAGACGTTACACAATTTAAGCAAAAACGAAGTACTTTGCTTACATTTTTCGCCATAAAAATGAGCGTGGCCTAGATTCAACGATTATATAAAATAAGTTTTAAGGACTTCTAAATACCCTAGTGGTTAAAGTAAGGTATTTTTAGAAAGGTTAAAATCTATACAATTTGGAAATGTAAAAATCTCAAATTGTCAAAAAAAAAAATAAGATTTTAGTTTTCCAACACACCTTAATTATGTAGCTTTAATGTATATTTATCGTTTCTAAACTATATACTAGGGATGGCCATACTTTTGGGATCCGTGGTCTACTCCACATTTAAAAAATCGAAGGCGGTCTACCAATGGCAGAGCTAAATTAATGTAACGTACATTTTTATATATTTTTTTTCGGTAACAAGAAAAAATGGTAAATTATCTAATTTTTCCAAAAATAACTTAATATTAATATTTACAAAATAAAAATTTACTGACGAAAATAATCAAAGTATTCATATATCAAAAATTGACCATCCTATTCACTTCGTTTAGTTGAAATTTGGATATAATATAAGCATCCCACTTTGTCAAGTTGTGTTTCTATTTAATACTCCACTGTAAAACGACAAATTTATTGTATTACTTTGCACAGTTTGTTTTAGGTTTTAAAGCGTAAACTTTACTAAATTTTTATTTTAAATAACTCATTAATTCATAGTCATAAGTCATAAATTAAATTGTCAATATCTGAGGTCATTATCGGGATTTCGCGCGGACTACCTAAGATATAACTTCGTGGTCAACCAGTCGACCGCTGTCGATGTCTTGGCCACCCCTGCTATATTCACACAGTCTAAGCAAATGAATTTTAAAATATCAGTTTATTGAAAAAGTTTTAATGTAGTGTTAAAAAAAAACCTGCTAATGGTAAATTTCATGGAAATGCTAATGTCGTAAATTTTAATGAAACGATATTATCAGAATTATGTCCACATTTTACAGTAAATTTGCTGGAAAAATTAGTTTTCTGGAGAAAGATAATCCCCAGACTAAAAACTACAACTTTAAAGCACAAAATGACCCTGGAAAAATAATTTTGTACTGAAAATTTAGAACATTTTAAACCTCATGTATACCAAAATGAATTATCATTACAAACGATGAATGTTTTATTTTATTTCCTTAAAATTTCAAAATCGTTTTCAACAATCTGGGAAATTTGATGATTTTGCTCCTTTAGGTCTTACCTTAATTAGATAAATAAGGTCGGAACTTATTGCAATCTATAAGGGACTGTAATTCATTGACGCGGCTTCTGAACTTGTCTTCAGGGACATTTGGATCCTAACGGACAGCCGTACTTCTATACAGCACCTTTCTCATTGGACGACAACTATGAATAAGCCTGAATATACTGGATCTTGTGCTTCGGCTTTCTTCTAGACATTCTATGTACTTTCAATGGGTCCCCTCCCATATCGGATTGAATGGTAATTAGATAGCCAATAGTGTGGCGAAGTCTACCACTATTGACATCTTGCAGGATAATCTAATCTAACTTTTACTGAAATTTCCTCGATTAAATGGATGGAATTAAACGAACGTTGGAAGTACCGTTTCCTCCCCCTAGGTATTTTGGAAAAAGATCTCGTTACAGGCCCCGATCATCTCAATATTACGAGGAATCTGCAGACAGCTCTATCACGTTTTTTGAGGGGGCCACATCAAGTCTCTTACTTTCCAACAGGGCCGGAAAGTCTTTCCAGAGTGTCATTGGTCACCCCTCCAGTCATATTCTTGAATTTTACAGTAGACGAAGTTTTAGGGAATCCTATTTTATTTTTGGATTTTTTTTTTGTGATTTTTGGTTTTATGGAGAGAGAGAGAGATAGTGTATCTAAGCTACACCATCTGGGATTAGAAACAACAACAGATAAGTAATGTATTTTATTTTCTCGTGATATTCACTATCTTTGGTAAACACGAAAAGCAACCATCGGGATTTCCCAGTGATCTTCTCTTATCTTTGATCCTCTCCTTCTTGTTAAGTAAATACTATTTTTTTTTCTTCACTTTTCATTCGGATCACAGATATACGTGTAATAATTATTTATGTAATAAATTTGTTACTTGCAAATTGAAGAGCGTGCTAGGATAAATATAGCCTTAGCACCAACGAAACCAACCAATAAGGATTTCAAATTTCCAAATGTAAAAGAATCGTAATTTAGGTTCTAGTTTAAACTAAGAGTTAAATAGTACTTTTTTATTTAAACAATCTTGCTAAGAAATAAAACCTAAATCAAGTAGCAGAGTCAATCAATATCTGTTTCTAAATAAAAGCAAGATCAGTAACACCTACGCTTTGCATGAATTTTAATGTTTCTAACTTTTTTTCGACAAATTCCAAGAAGAATTTACATAAAATCTATAGAACATGCAATTTTCTTCGTTCCTAGAATTGTTTACATGACTCAACTTCGGGAAATGTATATTAGCTCGTTGTAGGCAATGGAACAGAATGAAATCTTATAGCATAAAATTTTCCATCATAAGATATTACAGAATACAATAATGTTGTTCGTATAGGTCCACAAATACGAGCAGGGCTAGTCAGAGTTCATGATGTCTTACACCTGAAAAAAAAAATCTAGAACTATTAACGGGTTGAATATAAAATCCTGACTAGGATAGTTAGTTCCAAAGAGTCAAGGAAATTATACGAGGCTTTATGCAGAATAGAAAAGACCTAATTCCGTTAGAACTAGTCAAAGATCTAATGATGACGATGATGAGTCTATGACGGGACCAAATCATACCGTGCCATGGGCCTTGATGACTGTTCTGACAATCTATTCAATATTATCCACATAGAGGTTTGTTGACGAAAACAGGACTGCTTGTAGAGCAGCGAGAATAGCTGAACAGTCAAAAGTATGAGCAAGTATCAGCTCTGTATCTGAACAGTTTTATCACAATTTCTATAAGTCCTTCTATCATCCCTACCAATCTTCATTCCTCTACAATGGCCTGTTTTCAGCCCAGCAATGGTCTTTGTTATAAGGCGGTCTCCACTTATATTACAGAGTTGATGCTTTACAGGAATTGACTTCTTTCTTAATTTGAAATTTGTGACAGCACTTGTGTCTATTAAAGTAACGTGGATAATCTAGTCATTATTGATATTTCTATAGCCTCTTTCGCCAGTTTGTCCGCATTTTCGTTGCCTGCAATATCAACAGGAGCAGACAACCATTAGAGAAAGCACGCATTATTAAATTCTTGTAATCTAAACAGGCGAGAGCAAACCTCTTCAGTAATCCATGAACCTCCCTTTAGAATTGCCTGGAGGGCTGCCTTTAAATCTCAAAATATGACGAGACCTTTAACCTGTTCTGGAATAGGAAGAATCTCATATAAATCAAATACATCCGATGAAAAATAAGTGATTTTCTCCATTCTGTTATCCTAAAGGGCTACAAAAAAAATCTCGGACGAATTCACCATTGTTGGGGAAGTCCAGGTGTCTCTGTCTTTACACTTACTTTAAGGTAACATGTTGTTGTTGTTATTGTTACTTATACCACCTGATCTGTAGCAACATCAGATCGAACCTCACGAGATTCGTCGTGACAATGGGGTGGGCTAGGTTACGTCAATCATTTGGTTGTAGCTTTTGTGAACTATGCAGGGGACAATATGATACAGCTTCTTTACAACCCCAACTATGAGGAAGAGAATCCTGGAGGCTGGTCCAAGGATCTCCCAACCCTTTTCTCCTGACAGAAATCTCTCGAGAAGACTTTCGGCTCCCCTGGCCTCATGCCGCACAAGCGATATACATTTATAAACATTCACGTCTTCTTCGGGACTTGAACCCGGGCTTGAACCCATCTTGTCAGTCAGCGCCACTAACCACTATACCAGGGGTGGTGAACCTTTTTGGATCAACGTGACATTTTTTTTGTAAAGAAGTGTTTAATGAGGTATAGACGGGCCGTCAAATAATTTTGACTTGTGATTAGAGGAAAAATAATAAAACTAAATACTAACAACTCAAAACTCGTTATTTACTACAAAAAAATACCTTTTGTACTGTATAGTTGTAAATGTTTTTGTTATACATGTAATTCAAATTTATCTTCTTCTTAATTAATTGACATGTTGTTGCAAATTGGATGATAAATAACTTATATTAAGACTGTAAGATGTTGCTTTTAGTAGAATACATGCTGAGTTGGAGTCGTCTGCCAAATGGTTTCTAAATAATTAATTATTTTTGCTGTGGTTCATTTTTTGACAAGAGGATTTGGGATTTACTTAAAAAGGCCGTTTTACAGACGATGTTCAGCGTACTGTTACAGAGCATAAAACGCACACAGCGTCGATTTTACTAATAATGCCTTGTTTCTAGATTCACCAAGTTTGAAATTCTGTGTTACACTTACTATCTTGCACTTTTGTTCTTTTGCTGAACTAGCTATATTAAATAACAGTTAAAAATCATAAATATAGCACAAATAAACTTTAAACTATAGTAATTTTAACGAAATTGACTATGCTGTGCGTAGTCAAATTTTGCATCATAAGCAACTGTAGTCCAGGACGTAACTAAGCTAGGTCAATAACAAATAAGTGTACTGTTGGCTGCGTTTGTTCGTAATACTTCATTGTGAACCTTGTTATTTTAAAATAAAATGCAAACCATTTTGATTGCTGGCGTATCCAAAATATTGTGTAGCGTGCCATTGATGGCACGTGTGCCACTGGTTCGCCATCCCTGCACTATACCATTAGTTCGAGCTTTAATCCCTCCATAATCCCTCCGCGAAAATTAATAGGGAAAACCTGTTTCCCTCTCAGATGCAAATCGGAAGCCTAATAGACTACACACGTTTTTTCTTGTCTCAATGTTTGTGTGTGTTCCCGATCCTCTATGTTCCAGTATACGTTTCGTTTTGTGTCTTCTCCAATGAAAACCTTTGATACTGTACCACCTTGACGTCACTCGATTACTTCGGTACACTATACCAGGTATTATAACACCAGTCTCTGGTCGGTTAAAATAACATTAAATAACGTAATATAATTACAACAAATCTGATGCAGCTGCTGAAATATTGAAACAAACAAAAGAAGAACCAACAAAGGAACATTTACACAAACAAAAGAACTTAAATCGAGTGAATATTTGAAAAAAATAAATAAATAAATGTTAAAACTTATTAAAACACATCCTTTTTCCGGGCAACCAAGCTGAAAAATCTTCTTCCAGGTCGATCAAGCACAGATTTTCACAGGTTGAGATTTTCTCTCAGCTGCAAATCACCAGCTCAACCCAAGCTAATATCATACGACCTCTGAGGAAAAACAGAATTTCCGGTGTAAACACGATTCTGCTGTCACTCAAACTTCGTGTTACTTGGTGGTAAATTTATCAGTTTAAAATAACACTAATAAATGTCACTTTGATCAACAGATAACAAAAAAAAAAGAAGTAATCTCTGTGAGGAACAGAAGCTTTGAGAGGAACCTCGTGCTTCCCCATCCATGACTTCGATAACTCTTGGTCTTCGCACAAGGAAGGAAATCAAGGCTATCGAATTATATGTCGTTCTTGTAACGTGTAATTATTTTAAACTTTTGTTTAGAAAGGAAATTAAGATGATTAGTTTCATATCTGAGGGGGAGGGAGCGATGGAAAGGAGATTGAGAAGGACTTTGTATGGCTAAGGCGGAGACAAACGCCTTGAAAATGATGGAGTTGATGAAAAGGGAAGGAATTATTAGACAAGTTGGTAGAAAAAGACAAATAATAGAGTTTGTAAATACTAATTATTTTAATAAATTAAAACTGCGTGAAAAAATTATTTTTTTCTAAAAATATTGAAGTATTTATGAGACAGCTCAAATTTTCATGATATGCTAGAAAGAAGAAAGAGATAGAGAGAAATATAAGAAAAGTAAAATAAGGAAACAGAAAAATAAGAAAACTGAAAAAATAAGAAAAACAACAATGGAATTAAAGAATGCGCGCAACACACACCAGTACATACATTTACACGCACCCATACACACCTACATACACACTCATATATATACATACACATCCATACGAACCTAAATACACATACGTACACACACATACACACACACGCATATATATATACACGCATCCAGTAGCGCACACAAAAATTTTTCAAGGGGGGGTTCCAGGGGGTTGAAAGTCTACCATTTTGGAATCATGCTCCAATACGCCGCATAACATATTCTTTTGATTTTGTTCATTTTTGGGAACAAAAACAATACAAAATTAATTATCGAATAAATAATTAGCATTAATTAATCAAATTAATTATTAGTAACAAATATATAATTAAATTTTACGTAATATATACATAGGATTATAACCAATCGAAAAAAACCCCAAGGGCTAGAGGGGTGTCCGGACCCCTAGGACACCCCCCTTGTGTGCACCACTGCACGCATCCATACACACCTAAATACACACACGTACACACACACATACGCACACACACATAAAGAGAAAGAGAAAAATGATCCAGACTTCTGAAGGGCCCCCGAAAATCTCATCTCCAAAAAATGAATCTCTAAAAAATGATAACAAAAAAAAAATTATTGGTTTATTAAAATACGGTAATGTATTTAAAAATATAGTTATAACACATAGTTTTATCTTCCTTTTGAATATAGCGTTTTAATTAAGGGGCCAATATTTTCTTCTGAATCCTCAACAGATCTAAATGTGCAATTGCACATAAACAAAAACATGAAAAGTTTGATTAAAAAGTTTTTATTGTGGCATTTTCTATGATATATTATACTCTATTCTACTACTTTCAGTGAACATAAATTCTTTTTTCGAAGTTTGTGCATATTACGGATAGAAGTCAATGACATCTTTCTGTTTTTCTATATAACAGACACCCTTTTAAAATTCTAAAAGAATGATCAACGAAAAAAAAAAAAGAAAGGTAAATTTATTAAATTGATTAAGCGACTACTTGTGAGGCGGCATATATTGTAAGCAAGATATGCAATGGCTAACAGTCGTCCATTCACAATTGTCCTTTTGGATATAACATCTTAGACAACGTCGTAACAGCATTACTAATTGCATTACGAAGAAATTGAAACGGAAAAAACGAGAAAAAATAAGACATATCCAATTGTTACCTGTTTTAGGCATAGCTGGTTGGGTAGTAGAAACGCGCCCTGGGACCAAAGTTATCATTTATCTGTGCTGAAAATTTAATCATTTAGATATTTGATGCAAAGATTGAGAAATTTATGAGTTATAGGATGATTTTTAGGGGGTGTTTTATTTTTTTTAAAAGATTATATTGGTATTATTTTCTCCTTTAATTTGTTGATTTTTAATTTTCTATTCTTTAACTCATAGATATATATTTGAAACAATTAATTTCACTTTTCATTTAGTTGTTACTACATGAATGAAATTTTGAGTTACAGGACAAAATATGATCCATGCATAAATAAAACTAACCAATCAAAAAGAGGCTTACTTTTGTTATTTTTTCAAGATGAGAGTTATAAATGTTTTTATTTATGGTAGTAGCGAGTAGCAAAAAGTAACGAATTTTTTTATTTTTTTTTTTTTTTTTTTTTTTACGAGTGTAGTGTAATTACTCATAGTATTTTTACCAGAAAATTACACCTTTCAAAACAAAAAATGAAAAAGTGTTCAACTTCTTTTTATTGACTCTCAAGAAGCAGAAGATTTTTGTAGACTTTTTGTTAAAAAGACTTTTTTTCAGTAAAAGAAGTATTAAATTAAAAATTTTAGTTTAAATTATTGCTTATAATTTAATCAGAATTGTGCAAAAATATTAATGCATTTTTCTGTACAAAATAAATTGAATTTTTTGACAAATGAAAATTATAAAAAGCAATGTCTTTTTTAAAAAAAATGGAAAAATTTGATGACAAATGCTTAAGTTACTGTTAAGCTTTTAATTGGCTATTTATTTCCATATCAGAGACATTAAATTACTTGTATAAAGTAATTAACTATTTATAAACTATCAAAAATGATAAAAATACCAAAAAAGTATGAACGTAAAACACACATAATTATTGTTATATAATTGAGCATACACATATCATTAAATTCTCCTAAATGACACCTGTTACTATCTCTTTTTTAATGAAAGATTTAAAAACTGGAAAAATTCGATACATAACTCGTTTTACTTTGAAGTGAAAATCAGTCATATAATCATTAATCAAAACTGCATTCATAATCTTATAATTATTTACCATGAATTATTTATTTATTTTTAATGTAATATTTTGATTCAATATATTTAATAAAAATCGTCTGCCTTTTATTCTATTAATGCTTTTATAAAATATCATCTGTAAATTAGGCAATTTTATTATATTCCTTATAAAATTTTGGAAATATGTATCTGGCAATGAAATGATGTTCTACTTTTTAAAATTTATTTTATAATTATTTTTTTTACAGATTTTGGGTTAATTAGTTCAGTTTGAAGTTTAGAACAGAAGATTTAGGTTCAGTTTAAATTTCCTTCTTCGATCGTTAATTGGATTACATTATTAGAATTATCCTAAAGCCGATTTTAAAGGTAAATAATTCTCACAAGCATTTATTATATAAAGTATACCGTGACTTAAGTATTGTATCCATGTTTTTTTCATGGATTTTGAAGGTTAATTTTGTATTTTTATTTTGAAAGTAATGAGATTAAGTTAATGTACTGGTATAAAAACTATTTTTTTTAAAAAAGTGCTTATGATATAATTTAAATGTTTAAAAACGCGTGAAAATATTTATTTCAAATAATAAAAGGTAATAAAATAAGTGAAATAATTTAATGTTCAAACGTAATCACTTTGTTTTAATACGTGTTGACTAAGGGTAAAAAAGATGTATCCTTTTGAATGGGATTAGGCTTAAGTATATTTACTTAGTTAATATTTCCAGCACAAATAATTATGCTAATTCTTATTTTCTAAGCTTCATAAATACTTTATTCAATCAGAATAATTAACAAAAGCTAGCGATGTCATATTTTTTGCTAAAACTGACCTTTTTTTTATCCTCAACTCATAAACTTTTAAAAATCTTACTTAAACATTGTCCTCTTCGAAAAATAAGGTATTAATAACTTTTTTCAAGAAGATAAATAAATATTTGTAAGAACATTTTACGTTTCTGAGCATCTTTTTTTACCAAGAGCTTCAATAAGTTTCGAATATTATTGGAACAACTCAATATAATATCCTTATGAAGAAAGTGTAAATGAAAAGGTGAAGGAGCTTTGAGGAATCTCGATTCACACACAAGTGTTTACATAAAATCATTGCTAAACACCTCCTCAAATGTATTTTGTGTTTCTTTCTTTCCATGCGTGGAATATCCTTCTAGATCTGGATGATTAAATAAAGTACATATTAGACAAAATTTCTCCATTCTTCCATTCTTCCGAATGGGCGTTTATTTGTTGTTACTTTGGGTTCAAAAGATGAACAACTCAAATTTGTCTTTGATACAACGGATGTTATAGTAATTCATTCTAAGGAAGGAAATGAAAAATTAATTTTATAAATTTCAATAAATTAAGATTAATTTAATATTTCAAGTTGTTTCTTTTAAGAATTATCATTTTTCGTTAACTTATTTATTTTTATGAAAGAAATGTTTCTGTTTTAAAATCTAAAAGGAATCTTTGGTACTTACCGTAAAATCTGGCGTATAATGCGCACCCATATTTTCAAACTGCATTTTTTAATTTTATATTCGCCGTAAAGCGCGCACCCTCTTTTTTTTTTTACGAAGAAACCTGAAATGTCTGTGTACAATGAAATTATGTTTTGAAGCCGTTTATTCGAGATATCTTAAGATTTTGGAAAAAATAGTACACTTCTAGATTTTCTAAAATTATACTATTTACCTATAAGTATATTATTTACCTATATAACTCTTTAAGTTCATAAGGCATGTTATTTCTTTTAAATAAATTATTTATTTTTGTTCCTATCATTTTTATACCCGGCGTATAACGCGCATCCGCAAAATTTTGATCTTATTTTTTGTGTTATAAGTGCCTCGTTATACGCCGGATTTTATGGTACTTAATATCGCAACAATCACCAACTTTATTAATAACTAGCCAAGTGGGCAACCCCGATTTCCTATGTTTCGTACGCGCTGAATTGACAACCCTGTGCTTCGTTTCATATAATGTCGCCAACAGGTTGCGATAATACTTAAGTACCGAATCCTTGATTAGGAAATTGATGGATTACGAACATTAACATGAGGTATTTTCTCATTAAAAACCTCTTACATCAATTAAATATAACACATTATTTAAACCTCTTACATAAATTAAATATCACATTATTTAATCCTCTTACATAAATTAAATAACACATTATTTAAATCTCCTACATAAATTAAAAAACACATTATTTAAATCTCTTACATAAATTAAATAACACATTATTTAAAACTCTTATTAAATAGTTTCAGTAACAAGGTTTCTTTTTATGGGTACTTATGCATTACGTATTAAAGATATCGCCAAATGTTACGGTGTGCAGCCAATAGTAGAAAGCTGTTACAGCACATCTTCGAGCACAATAATTACGACGAAATCTGGTGACATTTTTTGAATTGACAAGATTTTTTTGATTTTTCAGAATTAGTCTACGGTAAAATATGTAAGTAACCTTATTTTTATGCATCAGATTATTCAAAAAAGACATGAATGATTTTTTAAAGGTATAATTTTTCTATGGTTAAGTTTTTCGGTACTTACGTACTATCGCAGCAATGCCAATGCTCAAATGGAATTTAACGGAGGAACGTTTTTATCGTAATACGAATAAACATTCATAAATGAAAGAAAAGTATTCAAAATTTAAAAAAACATTATAAAATATTCTTTAAAAGAAAGGAACAAAAATTTTGCCTTTACATCAGCTTTTAGTACACATGATTACCAATAATCATGCAAACACATTTTGGTATTTACATACTATCACAACAATCGACAACTCTATTAATAACTCGCCAAGTTGGCAATCCCTATTTTCTATGTGTCATACGCGCTGAGTTGTCAACCAGGTGCTTTGTTTCATATAATGTCGCCAATAGGTTCTAAGCTACTCATGTACTTCCCCTCATACTGGGCGGCAATTTCAATATTGATTTCGATAAAGATGAAGAATTGAGATTAGTACAATTTTTTAAAATCAGAGTTTAATTTAGATTTTTTTTGGTAGAGAACTAGGAACCACTAGGCGACCACCATTGATACACATTTTTTCACGATTAGTAAATCACGTATCTACCGACTTTCACGTATCATACTTTTGTGACGGCTCACGTGTCCTTTCTCTAACATAACCTCTGTGTTCTTTGACGGCCAAGATTAATGGCAAATCTTTTCCAACCCAAATCCAAGAAGTGAAACGAAGCATAGATGCAAATAAAATAGCCTTTAAAAGGACAGAAGTTTTAGTAAGCGTGATGGCAATTTAGAGAAAGTTCAGTTTGAAAAATGTAGAAGTGTAAATTGGCGGCCTACCCAAGAATCACGGACATCTAGCCAATACTACAAGGTGCATACTATTGCACTCGAGCCTAACTGAAAATCTGAAGTGGATTGAACCGTTGCGGAAATTCCAGGTAGGAAAATTATTTTCCGAATTCGAAATATTATTAGGATTGAGAGTAGGCGGATAATATAATTATTTAGATAAGTGATCCAATTGCGCGATCTGTGATAACTACGGCTACGTGTTTTGGTTTATTCTCACTAAGTTTGTTCGATATATAAGTAATTTAAGTTAAACTCTTAATAAAAGTCATAGTAAGAATTCTAAAATGTCTCTTCATTTCGAGAATCCCACACCTCTAACTTATGCTGACCCACAACGATATGGTCGACAAAGATCGAACATATCACACTTTATTTGCCACAAGCCTCTTGTCACAGTGATTGATAATGGCGAGAGTATTAATTAATTAGTACTAAAAGTGATATCAATAGAGAAGTAAATCAAAATTCTTAAGAATGTACTCATATATTTATTGAATATAATTGAGGTATATTATTTTATATTATTTTACCGAATCAATATGAAAAATGTGAATAGAATAAAGAAAATGAATGCATGCTTTCAGTATTATATGAGATGCCTTTATTTGCTCTGTTTGCCTACTATATAATCAAAGACAATCGTACTTAAGGAGTAAACTATAGTCGTGCGTCGAAGCCAACACACACAGAATTTTTTTTACGTTCTTATGTTTTGTATTTTAAACTATGTTTAATAGAAATTTTTACAGCTATTTTCTTAATTTCAAAACGTTTAAAGATGGCTTAAATCTTTCTCATTAAATTATTGAATTTTCAAATCAATTTCTTAAAAAATGTACTAAGTTAATTAAGTTTTCTAAAACTACGACAATCTCTCCGCTTTAGTTTCGAAATTTTATGTTACTAATTTTGAAATCGGAAAAATAAATCATTTTTTACATGTAGAAAATTTTTAAAAGAAATAATATATAAAAAATAACGTGAAGATAACGTACAATTGTGTGTGTGTGTGTACTATAAATACTATACTATACTATAAATTATACTATAAATTTTAATGTACTTCATTAAGTTATGACTAAAAAACAAGAGTAAAAGCACATTTTAATCGAATATATTTAAATTTAAAAAAGAAAGATCACACACACACACACATGAGAGAAATGAAAGGGTTATGAGAAAATAAGAGTTAGTATTTAAAAGAAAAGAAAAAAAAATCTACTCATTCGGAAAATGATTGCGATCTTTATGAATGAATTCTTTTATCTTTCCTACTGTCATGTAAAAGAGGAAATGTAACAATTTATTTCCAGATTACCTAAGATTAGATCAATTGTTCTCTGTTACCCGTATTGCATACAAATATATATATAAAAAAGTCACAGTTCTTACTCTAAAAAAAATTCAGGCCTTGTTTAATTTTTTTCTTTGGTTAAAATAATATATAAAGCAAAATTTGAGGATTTCTTGCTTTGATAAAAATTTTGTTCTGTAAAACAATTTGGGGTCATTTAATTCCATATTAAATTTTTTTGGCAACCTTAAAGAAAGTTTGACAATGTATTTTAGAATTTGCTAAATGCGCCAAAATGCGTCTTATATTTTATTTTAACCAAAATAACATGTGAATGAAGAAACCTCTTTTTTTTTTTTAGTAGCCTTGTGATCTACGTCTTCAAAATTTGTAAAAGAACATGATTATAAGAAATGTGCTTTTTTCTTACGAACAATGTTAGCTAAGAAAATTTCCAAGATTATTGAATTAGACAGACCCTTAAGAACTATCACGTTTTTCCATACTGTTTTAAAAATTAATACAAACTTCTTTGTTTCTTCTTTTCTAGTGTCATTTTTCTAAATTATTTACTGATTTTTGTACTGAAAATGCTGACATTCTCTTTAGGCTACACATTTATCAAGGTATAAATTACTTTTAGTATTACTTTAATTAAAACAACTTTATTATTTAATTTTAATCTAGAAAAATTTATAAAGCAGGCAAGCTGCTTTGACGTTTCAACTCGTAATAAAACAAAAGATCATAAATACATTTCATATTAGGAACAACGGATCACGTAATTTTGAACAGCGGTCAAGTGAAAAGGACGACCCCTGAGCTGGCACCCCCTCTCGAAACTACGAAACTAAACCAACAGGAGAACATTAAACCTTAACAGATTTGTTGTTGTTGTTGCTCATGCCACCTGTCTGACAGAGTCAGATTGAGGCCCGCGAAATTCATAGTGGCAAGGGGCTAGAAGTACGCCTGTCGTTGGACTTAGCCTTGAGCACCATACAGGTAACAATACGATTTAGCTCGGTGAAATTCCTGTAGGGACGATAGATCTTTACGATAGATGGCGAAACCACCTATCTCCACCTCCACAATTTAGGCATGGAACTGGAAGGGAGGGAAATACTCTACAGTCCCCTGCACTCATGGTTTCAGCTGCGACCGTCCACAAGACTTTCGGACCCACTGATTTAACGAGCACGTACTCCGAGTGCACTCGGCTTAACAGATTTAACGTCCATCACTATCATGTGGAATAATCACAATATAAATATTTCTAGTTTAATCCTATTGGATCTATATATCACATGATTATCTCAGTTGTAGTATCTTAAATGAGATACCATGTGAAGTGTGTCGACCACATCTATCAAATTACTGGTGAAAATGATTAAATCTCGCTAAATTTCCCATTATATAACTAAGGTGAAGAGTGTTTTTTTGAAAGAAAATGCAATTAAATATATTGAAATATATTGAACTGTTGTGGTATGTGTTTGTTGAATATTTTTCAATAAAGTTTTATCTCTTTAGTGATAAGTCTAGAATACAATAAGTTGACGAATGATCAATATTTGATTAATAAATCATCATTATTTTTGCTTAAGACATATATGCTTTCAAGTTGTAGTAGAGGAGATATAATTGACTTTTGAAAAATAGAGATAAGTTAAAGTTAAAAGCTATTTTATAAATTACGCATACATTTATCTTTATTGAAGTAAGCGCGAAAATATTCTGTGATAGAAAATTTACTATTTTTACAATTTATATTACAAAAAAATCACATGAATGCGAAAGTATATTTTAAGAGAGGGTACTTATAAAATCTATTTTGTACCTAATAATATGAAATAAATACAAGATTTAATTTAGAGGAATTTTATATGATGCATGGACACGAAATATAACTTTCCATAAAACTAATTGCAATTAAATTACTTTATTTTATTTAATTGTTCTCTCCTTTTCAATAATTTTTTAAACTCTTTTCGGTCAAACTTTCTGAATTATTACTGTAGATTTTAATTTAGAGGAAGTACAAGTGAAAAATATGTAAAATATCATTTAGAAAACTGATCATCTGTATTCATGACTAAAAAATCCATTAAAATTAATAAAAATTAAGTATTAAAACTAATAAATTAGACTGAATAGAAATTAAATAAAACACTTACAATTTCAATTGACTAAAAAATTATCAGAAAGACGCAATTTTCAATCGTGACGTTAATAGTTTCAACCATTAATGCAAAATAGTTAAAATATCTCAACTTCTTATAATTAGCAGTAACAGAAATGCTTGTAAATATATTTAAAAATATTTTTTTTTCAATAAATAAAAAAATCTATTCATAAACTTTTAAGAATTTCATGTCTAGTTGGTTATTCGCGTGTGCTATTTAAAAATCGTCGAATAATATGCGTGTAATTTCACATTAATTTTTGGATATTTTTATTTAAAGAAACATAAAAAAACATCAAAGAGTACAAAAGAAATTGAATTTGATATATGTAGTAATTTTTTTTGCCATACTATGCTTTTATTTTCAGCGTAATACTAGGCTTTTCAGTTTTACGTTAATATAGTTCTATTTCTTAAAAAAATTCATTCGATTTTTAAAGGATACCTTTAATTTTCCAAATAACAACGAATTAATAATTATCAATATTGAGCAACATATGAGTTACTCACAATTCATATGTGTTTCCAAAAAATATTCGCCGTTTTTTTTTTAATTTACAATATTACGCCATCATTTATTAAAAATAAAATGAATACAATCAGTGACTGCTATTTTTATTTAGCCCACAAAAAATTCGAAAACATGTTCGAATAAAATGAAGTCCCTTTTTTAAAAAAAATAAACATTAGCATATATTTTTAACAAATAAATATTATGTATTTAATAAAATACTACATTTTTTGACACTAAATAAACTTCTTATAACTAATTTAAATATTTTTTCTATGCAAACCAGGAAAATATTGCAGACTACGTAAAATAATTAACGAAGTTTTCCAAAAGCCCGTAATGCGTTTTGTTTTGGAAAAATCATTCAACAACATTCGAAATTGAAAAAACAAAGAAATTTTATCCGGAAACTAAATTTCCACGCTACACCTCTTCGTCCTAAAATTTTGATAGATAAATCATTCCAAAGTAAACTGTTTAATTCGTGCCTAACTGGTAATAAGAAAAGTGACATCACGAACATAGACATTTTTTACATCGAAGTTCTTTGATTCGATTAGAAAAGTCAACAAGTAAAGTATCAAGTTCAATCATCCCATTTAATAACAGATTTGACAGTACGTTTGATTGATTCCATGTGTGTTGCCATTTTTAACTATCTAATAACTATAAGAAGGAATTAATTTAATTAGTGATTAGGAATCTATGATCTTTTTATGCCTAACCAAAAACACCACATTTTTTTCCTTCCTTTTCAGATAAGTGTCATAAAGTAAATGAATTCATCTAACTTGTTGAGAGTATCTTCATAATGCAGGTTTTGTTGATAATTAATAGTATTAAATTGTGTTAACTAAACATTATATAGTACTTTCTTTTCTGCCGTCTTAAAATTAAAACTAATAAAGTTGATTAACTTATAACCCAACCAGATTGCACTGAAAAACTAAAAAATCTCTAGAAAGCATTTTAAAAAAACGTTTACAATTTTTCTGTTTTTTAAGTTTTGTAAAGTTTTGCATATTCTTGAATCTAAAAACTGATAACTCTAAATGTAACAATATGCAATGACTATTTCCATTTCCCTATAGGCGCCCTTTTAAGGTATCCGACTACGTTCAGAACCGTGATTTCGCAAAAGCGTACAAATGAATATTTTTTTAATGTTTAGTGTCGGTTAGGCTAGAATACGTGTATAAAGTTGTTTTAACAATAATATTGCAATAAAAAATTATTTAAATGCAATATTTTGGCATAAAAGGAACTTAGAATCACCTATTTTCAAAACATTCTCTTTTTATGGAAAATGCTTCTATAAGAATAATATTTTGTCTATATATGGCTTGAACCTCTGTACAGAGCCAGAACTAGAATTTTTGAAATATATAACTTAGAATTGGAGAGAGAGAGATTTATATATATCCATGTTTCAATACATCAAAGTGGAAAAATTAATAAAAAAAGCACCGATAATAATTTCAATTGATAGTAACTCTGAAAATAATATTAATTTTTCAAAAATCCTAGTTCAAGTTCTCTGGAGAACCCTTAGCTATATATAAGCACAGAATATTATTATTACAGAAATATTTTTCATAAAAAGAGAATGTTTTGAAAATAGGAAGTTCAAAGCTCATTTTTTGCCAAAATATTACATGTGTAAATAATTTTTTATTGTAATAATATTCTTAAAACAACTTTATACGTAAATTTTAATCTAAGTGACACTAAATATTAAAAACAAATACTCTTTTGTACGCTTTTGCAAAATCATGGTTTCGAATGTAGTCGGATACCTTAACAAATCTGTTTTTGGATCGAAAAATAGCTTAACCTGTTACCAATTTTTTTTTTCGTTTCCGGTTTTTCACTAATCATTTTCACAAAACACTGTTAAAGGTTGCAATTTTAGATTTACTTAACTGCAGTTCTGTATAGTTTATTTAGATGGCCCCTTGTAATCTGGTCACACATCTAGCAAGGAAGAGGTGCTTACTGTGTGTGTGTGTGTGTATGATTTGAAAGCGATTTAAATAAAGATTTCAATTATTCAAAATATTTATCATAATTCTTTTTTTTTTTTGCATCAGTTTATTAAATATAATCCAATATGTTTATTTTTGAGCTCCACTTATTTTCCATGAAAAATCGTGTCTTTTATTAAATTTTTTCTTTCATTCTCGTAAAATTTGTATAAGCTTTAAAAATATGATATTTATATATAAGTCGTATGTGTTCGAACACATCATTTACAATAGTATTTGATATTGTAAGCAATTTTAATTTTAAAAGTATATATTTTTTTCGTCATATCGAATGGTAAGATTTAAATTGGATTTCCAGGGAGAAAAGAATTAAAATGTTTTTTTAGAAAACGGAAATTTTTTTTGTAAGGTAAAAAAAATATATATTCTTATTTTTCTTCTTTTTAACTACGTGCAATATAGTTAGTGCGTTAAAATAATCACATAAGTTATCTTTATAAATTTCTTTTCATTACGTACAAAATAATTGCGAATTACACCATAAAATTATTAATTATAATATATCTAAACTCATTAAATGTTATTGCAGCGTTTTATATCAAATGTAAATAAATAAATTTTTTTTCTAGACTTTTTTTTAGTTTCTAGAAAAAGATTTGAAATATATTTTTTTTCGGACAAAATTTAAAAAAATTATTTTACAAAATAATATTGAAATCATGAAAATGAAAGAGATTTAAATTTGTGTCAGAATTAATTATAAAATTTGAAAATAAATTTTTAAGCTATCGAGTCAACAATGATTGCTTAAGATTTTTTTTTTAAGTTCTTACAAACTTGAAGTTTATTCAATAAAATTTCAATAAAAAGTAGTCAAAAAAAATTTTTTTTTATGAGCATTCTAATGAAAATTTCAATTTTAACAGAAATAAAACAATAATTTTTAAGATTTCGATCAAGGAACAACTCTGGAAAAAATCTGTAGCTAAAAGAGTTATAACATAGAAATTTGTTACATTGCTTTATTTAAAGAAAACACAATTAATTCTCCTCAAAACAAATAAATAAAATCAATTAATTAAAAAAACTAAACTGCTTTCTAAAAACAAAGCAAGGTTTAAATAAAAATAATATGCTTACAAAATTGAATACACTCTTAATTTTTAGTTTAGCTATGGAAAAAGTATTGTTTCAAATTAAATTAGAAAAGACAATATTGAAAAACTGAAAGTATTTAAAAAAATTTTTCTTTTGCACTTTGATGGTTTTTGCTTCGAAATTTTTTTATATAAGAAAGATATATACATATTATCGCTCAAGTAAATATAAAAAAAAAAGCAAAAAGAAGCTCTTTCTTACTTGTAATTTATACCAACGGAAAATTCAAAACTTTTAAACACATTAAAAACAAACTTTGAGTTGAATATTACTTCAAATTTAAGACAAATCAATACAAAAATTACTTATCTCAGACAAATTTGTGAAATAAAAAAATATTGTCAATATTGAAAGAAATTTCTACTGTTTTAATGACAATATAAACATTTTTCAAAAGCTCATTTAAAAAAAAAATTAATAACATTTAAATTAATACTAAAAATCCACTGGAAGAAAAAAATTGCTTTACTAGATCGAAACACCGATGCCATTTCAAAAAGATTAAATACTTAAAAAAAAAAATTCGAACTATGCCAAACGATTATACAATTCGAAATAAAATAAATAAAAATATCCAACTCACCTGTACGCAGGTGAAATATCCAATAGTGAGGTAGAAAAGAGTGGACAAAAGGGATGGCCTGTCCCCACCGAGGAACTGACCAGCGAACGCGGGGATGCACCACATACTTCTGCAGCGAAAAGACAGCGGCAGACGATTTTTATAAATTAAAAAAAAAAGAACACCGAGCCTTTTTTCCGACGATCGCTTTGTGGTTCCCCCACCACTTCTTCTCCCCCTCCTCTTGATTCGCGCGAATGTCGGATTGGACCAGAATGCATGCTTAGCCAAGCGTGGAGCATTGGATAGTGATGTCGGTTCGCTTACTTCAGATTGCAGAGATAGGGAAAGATGCGGCGATTGGAAAGTTAATACAGCGGATGAACAAGGAGTAATAGGGATTGCGATATCGGACCACAAAAGTTCAATACCGGTATTCGGTATACTTTAGATTTTAATACCGATAGTAGAAATTTTAGAAATGGCATGAAACGCAGTGTTTCTTTGTTTTATATTTGAAGTTTTATTAGAGAGTGTAAATAAACAAAAAAAAAATAACTTACAAATTATAAATTATAACAGTATATAAAGAACACACACAAAAAAGTAAAGGAACATCTTATTTATTTTAATCACAAAAAAGTGTGAATATCGCTATTCAGTCTGTGATGCTAGTACAAATTTTTGAAATGCGATCTTAAAAAATCAATGCATCAATTGCACTGTCATTCATCAATTGCAATGCATCAATTGCGTTGCATTGTCTTCATCATAATTATATTCTTTCCTCTTTAACAATTTTGTATCATGTTTCGTTTTTAAATGTGTATGGAGTCCCCATTTGTACTTCCGCCATTTTAATAACACTAGAGCATTTCTTACATTGTGCCACTATATTAATTTCATCATATAAATAATAATCAAAAATATAATTATTCTTCTTCAATTTAAGGAAGAGCGAAAATAATAGACTTATGATAACTAAAATATGACACATATACTTCTGATTTCAAAGTATTTAAAAACCGTTGAAAAACAGCATCAATAACGGTACCACTGTTAGTAGTCGAAACATTTTGATTTGTGTTCATTTCGTGCTTGAGTTCATTCCAAAAAGCTATGGGCGACTCAGCTTTTGGCAAACTGATGTGTTAAAGTTAAAATCACCACTCAAAATCATGGGAAACGAGTGATAGTTTTTTTTTTTTTTTTAAAGAGCGGAACCCCCTTCAGTATATCTCTTTAAGACCCGAATTATTTTTATCTTTAAATTTTAAATTCTTCTTGTTATAAATACAACATGGCCCCCAATAACACTGGGAAAAATACAATAAAAATTCCCCCCCCCCCTGGAACATAGACAGTACCCGCACACGATCGGGATAGAAGTTGATAGAAGTTGATAGAAGAAACAATCTTAATTCAAATAAACTTGTTACAAATAAAGAAATTATTGATGTATAATTAAATCTTTTATTAATTCATTATTTATTTACTGTAAAAATCTTTTGTTTTATTTTTGGCAAATATAAATAACCATTTCATTTTTCACAACATGTTTTCGAACTGCTTTCGCAGTTTTCATATCTACACTTGCGAGGCCTTGAAATGCCATCAACACATCGAAAATGGCTACACATGTCAAGCCTTTTATCCTGGAATGGTCAGGATAAAAGCCGTGACATGTATAGCAGGTGGATTATAACGCTTCGATCTTTTTGCGAGTGGAATTACAACACTGTTGTCTCCATCATCAGTTAAAATACTTTTGTTAGTAGGTGGAGAGGCTCATAATGCTTCAACTATCTCCAACTTAAATTTTAAGCCATCCATTTTGATTTTTTGAGGAATTTGATTTAATTTTGCATTTTGTTTGCACAGAAACCAAGAATTTGTAACAGCTAAATCAATGTTTTGAATGTGCTAATAAAAATTAAAGTACAAAAAGAAGAAACAGGAAATTTAAATTTGATCAAAAGAAATAATTTTCGAAGGAAATTGAAGTGATTTAAAGTAAATTTAAAAGCAGCAAGCTCCCAGGAAAATTCATTTCATGTCAGCTTCTCTAACCACTAGGCGTCGAGGGCTCTAGGAAAGATGTAAAGTAAGCTTTTAGCATCGGTAAGAAGAATGCGAGGGTAGCGAAGAGACAACACCACGCGCTCTCATTGGTCAAATCAAATAGCGCACTTACGTCACTTCCTGTTACCCACATCCGTCCCTTTTCACGAAATCACTCCGACAAATATCCAGCAATCGAGAGGAAACATGTTAAGCAGCAAAAATATTTTAAACCCTAAAGTATGATATACAAATACAGAATGAATAACAAACTCATCAATTTAAAAAATATCAAAATATTGCGCACTTTCTTCACAATTACGACCTTGTTTTCACAGATATGAATATCAGTCTACGAATCCTGAGCGTGTGCAGTATCACTCGGAGCTGTAACAGGATATTTTTGGCCTGCCTTTTTGGATGATTCACATATTTTATCACTTCTCTTGACTGTACGATACAACTTTGTAATCACAGTTTAATTAATTTCACTCGTTAGGGATACACAAAAATAAAAACGTATATTATTTCGCGATGTTGGTGATCTCTGAACATATAGTGGAGACAATTTTAAGAAATTTCTACCGAATTACCGGTATTTCAAAATTGTACAAATCGCTCGAAATACCAGTATTCGGTATCCCGGTATACCGGTACTGCAATCCCTAAGGAGTAATAACTGAGGAATAATTTTTGAAGACATTTATTGCTATTTAATATATTTTATAATACTATTCGCCTGTGTCATATTACATATGTCGTTTTCATTATTATTCCGTGTTATGATATGCGTGATTTTTACTGCTGTAGATTGTTATCGTATATTCTATTTTTTTTTTTATCCAATGAATTTAAACAGAAGAGAAAATATTAAATTTTACTAGTTATTCAATCTTTTAATATTTAATGAAGTAATTTCAATAATTTAAAACAACATAATTAGCAAATTTTTCATTGTTTGAATAATTTTCTTTTTCATAAATTGATACATTTTGCTTCTATTACATACTGGTTTCCTTAGATTAAGAAATAACTTTGAAAAATCTTATCATTTATAAACGAAATTTTTAAACACACACTATGTTTAATGCTGTTTTCGGCTAATGTTAAAGTATAGGACCTGAATTCGGAATATTTTTTCAGATATAAAAGTACTCAAACATTAATATTATATTCTGGCTTCACTATCCTGTAGAGAATCACTTATTTTATCATACTATTCATTTTTATCCGGGTTGATACATTTTTCTTTTATAAAATGTGTTTCACATCTTTTGTTCTATACCGTAATGCTAAATGAGCTATTCCCTTATATGTTAAAAGAAAAAACTAATTATTTATGAAATATTTTGAAATTTTAAAAAAACACTATATTATAAACAAATGCCTGAGTTACAATATCACACATTTTTATAAGAGTTGAAGCATTTTTTTTGTCCGAAAATGGGCTCCACGTTAAGTTCACGCTCTTGTGTATATGGCGAAAACAGCCTTAACACACTTAAACGAAAGTTTTTCTGCATTGGTGCAACGTACACCCCGCATTGTGGGTGGGCCCCCGGGCTCTTGGAGGCCCAAAGCTTGACAAACGCTAAGTACGTATTGGGACCTGGGACCCAAAACCTGAGTTTGCAGGGGCCCCCTAATATTCCCCGTTACGCCACTGTTTTTCTGTCTATATGAATTATGCAAAAGTGAACGTAAATGTGAAATATGAAAACAATTAAAAGCTTCTATTTGCTGTATAATTTTACCGGTCCAAATTTGTCCGCTTTTGTATTGTTAAGTGGCAGCGGTAGTCTACTGGTTATGGTCCCGGACTCGTGGTTGTCATGTCGTGAGTTCGAACCCTTGTGCCATTGAGGATCCGTCGTGTAGAGAGACTGCTTCACGTGAAATCTGTCGTGGCTCAAAGTCCTTCCTTTAGAGTGGTGTGGTAGTTTGGAAGGGGAATAAGCCAGCTCAGGTGTCGTCCTCGTCACTTGCCTGAGGATCTAAATTACGAAGTTCGTCGCCAAAAGCCGTCGTATAGCTTCAATGAGCAACATTAATAAATAATCAATTAATCAGCTGACATCCAACATTTCCACACCATGCCATCATGAGGACTTTGAGTCTCGACAGATTTTAAGCACATTGTCCTCTCTATATGACGGGCTGCGGTAGCCCAATGGTCAAGGTATCGGATCGTGGCTTGCCTTGTCACGAGTTCAAGCCCAGTACCACTAAAGACCCGCCGTGTAGGATGTTAAATCTGTCGAGAGCTGAAACGTTCTCTCGTTGGTGTGGTGTGGTAGTTAGGAGAGAAGGTACCAGCTCAGGTGTTGTCCACGTCATTTGACCATGGTTCAAAATTACGTGGTCCGTCGCCAAAAGCCCTCTTGTAACTAAACAGTTCGACGTTAATATTCACTCACTCACTCACTCTCTATATGACGAGTCTTTAGCGGCCTCAAGTCGAGAACTCACGGTCAAAGGTCGTGGTTGTGAGTGGTTTCGAGGAAGAAGTAGATATAATTAGAAACGAGTAATTTTATTTAATATTTAACACTTTACGAAAACTGTAACTTTGTAACTTAACTTTGGAAGCAATAAGAAATCCTAACCCGTGATCAGAGAACTGAAGTATGGAAAGCACTTATTTTGATTAAAGCGTTTTGTAATGATTCTGCTGGCAGTGGGATAGCTCGTTCAGCTCTAAGTCTGGTGGTTACTTAATCACTTCCTGGCGGATTCTCCGTCAAATAATAACCTTAAGAAATGCGACCACTACTCGCTGCTTACTAACACCTGGATTACTGCTTAATGATCAACTCTTTGCCATTGTATTGCATACTCAACGACTGGCGCTTAAATAGTAGTTACATTTGCATAAAATCAAGTCATCTCTACGGAAAGCGGTTTTTAAAACCGAATAGAATCCGTTACACCACGACTCAGAAGAAACAACACAAATCACGAGTCCGCACTCATAACTATTCAACTATAACAGCCACATTACTTTTCTTATAGTTCTTAAGACAGGAAGAAGCTATAAGAAAATTGTCTTTCTTTCCAATATTGGCCCCTCCTAGCTGAAGGAAGAAGATGTAGCAGACGAGATAAGGCAGAAAACTGTAAAATAAACTCTTGATTATATAAGTTGAATTACCGTATTTACTCGAATATAAACTGCACTATTTTTCCAGTATTAATGCTACTGAAAATTGAGTGCGGCTTAGAATCGAAAGGGAAATCATTTGTTTGATGAGGGAAATTGTGTGTCCACTTCTTTTAAAACGAAAAAACGTAACTGTCCATTCTGTCCACTTGCATTGATGATTCATCTCATTTTGCAGTTTATCTCCGGTATTCAGTCTATCCTGTTGTTGTTGTTGCTCATGCCACCTGTTTGACGTAGTCAGATCGAGGCCCACGAAATTCATCTTGGCAAGGGGCTAGAAGTACGCCTGTCGTTGACCTTGGCCTTGAGCACCATACAGGTGACAGTAAGAATTAGCTCGGCGAAATTCCCTAAAGGGACGATAGATGGCAACAACACCACCTATCTCACTTCCACAATTTAGGCATGGAACTGAATGGGATGGAAATATTCTTCAGTCCCCTGCACTCGTGATTCAGCCCACAAGTCTATCCTGAACATCGTTGTCTGCGCGTATTTAGGAATGTTATATATATATATATATATATATATATAAGCCTCCTTTTTATCACCTTAACATCAATTATATCGGTAATAGCACCAAGACGAGTTCACTAAGACGCAAGTTTGAAAAGAAGGGGAAATTATTTTACACGCAGGGAAAAAAAACAGAGAAAGAGCAGCAGTCACTAAAAATTAGACACGGATGTAACAAATATACGCCGATGGCATGAAACAAAATGATAAATTTTTTGCTTATAAATGTTCAGCAGTCTTAAATAACTTTTTGTATTCTTCTGCAGTACATTCTTTAAAAAAATGCTACATTACAAATGCTTTGGATGGTACGGAAGGCGACGCCATGCGAGAAAATGACAACGCCTGCACCCATTTCCAAGTCAGCTGTGACAATGGGAGTGCTGAATCATTTCCGAAACGACGGTTAGAGTAATTAAAGGTTCACGTATGTATCTGAAAGTTTTTAATATTGGTAAAATAAACAAATTGTTAACTTCTTTTCTTTCTCATTACATTTTTTAAAAATTTCTTAACTATATTGGCTATTGACAGACTTTTTACACAATTCTTATTTTTCTCAAAAACGTGTAGAGTATTAGGGGTGCGGCTTAGAATAGATGACAGCATTTTTTGCACAAAAACATCTTGAGAATTTCGAGCGTGGCTTAGATTCGAGTAAATACGGTATCTGGAAATCTAATAAATTCATGAAAAAACTTGCAAAACGTGAAAATCTCCAAAAAAACCTCTAAGCTTTCACATGTCATACATACAGGCGGTACTCGAGTAATTATGGTCACCAACTCGGGACTAACGTTTTGTCGAGTCGTGGAGTCGAGTCGTGGTGCCATAAAGATTTACCATATAGAACGGGTTAATTATCGATGCTCAGATTTTTCAAGTTAGCACGGTGTGTGGATGTTTGGAGAGTGGGATGCTAACTCAGTCTCGTCGTTTATCCGAGACTCAAAACTACGACGCCAATAGCCTTCGTGCTGCTTTAAAATACTACGTAAGAATCAATCAATTATATTTAATTCTCACCTCTCTAATTAGTTTTAATTTAGGATGTATTATATATATATAACAACGACATAATTGACCTTTAATTAATTTAAATAAAAATGTGCGAAATAAAACATTGTTTTAACTTAAAACAAAAGCAATTATACAATAATAATTATAAAATAAATTTTAGTGCAAATATTTATTTATTTATTTGCTGTTCTTTTTTATTATTATTGATGGCTCACTGTATTTTTCAAAAGTTTTGTTTTACATTTAGAATGCTTGAAGATGTTAGTGAATTATTAATAGAAAATATATCGATTCATTTTATGGATATATATACATTAATTTAATAAATAGTCAAATGCGTTTTTAAATATGTTAGAATACTTTTATCGCTAATAATCACCATTTATATTTAAAAAAAGTGAAAGGATAAAGTGAGTGCGACATCCCATTTATACGTTTTATATAAACAAAGAAAGGACCCTCATGTCGAAATACGTCATCGAATTCAAGGTCGAAACCTCCATGTGTAAGACATCTGGCGGGGTTCTTATATTGATATAGAGGTTCCTCTCTTAAAATAAAACTTACCTATTAACATACATAAACAGTGGACAGAATAGAATAAATTGAATATATTCCGGTAGATTATAAATGATATCATTATCATACCCTGATTTGATAATAATTCAAAGCATGTTATGCTTTTATTTTGCTGCGTGCGAAAAGAATTATGCGAGAACAACTAATCATTTAACGATCACTAAATCAGTTTTGTTGTCGATCACTACATCATGCATTTGGTTTTATGTTATCTCTTTGTTTTAAATAACTTATATGTTATACAAATTATTTCTATAGAGAATGTATCCATTTCTGATAATGATTTCTAGAAAGTTTTTCATTTATGTGGTATCCAAACAATGATGCAATATACACTAGTTATTTTACTTTGCCAGCTTATGGCAATTTTGCAATAATAATAGAACTTGAGAGAGAGTTCAGTAAAATCTGTAAAGTAATATTTCGATGTTACAAAGAGAGGCAGAGTGGTAGCGTATCGTGCTTCCACACCACAGGTCCGGAGTTCTATTCTCGGTATGGGCAAGGTCAACTCAACCTTTCATCCCTTCAGTGGCTCACTAAATGAGTACCAAACTTGCTTGGGAGCTAAGCACTGGGATTTCGCTTCAGACTGACCACCTGATCGGAACATATGCCCATGCACCTCAGCGTCCAAGAACACGTAAACTAAGACGAGCACAGTAGGCCTTGGCCCTCCATGGGCTGTTGCGCCACTAGGTTTAGTTTTTAATAATGTTCCATATTTTACAATAGATTTTATTAATAATGTTACGAGTTCATATTTTTTTTCAATGCTCAGCAATAATTATTATTTTCTTCTCAGATCAAAAATAGGCCATGGTTATTGTCGTGAACTCATCGACGGCGTTTTTTAATTATGGGTCCGAGATCTGGTGTCACGGAAGACCCACCGTGTAGAGGAATTGTACTGCCCGGGATGTGCAGTCTTTGTGGAGGGGCAGTGTTACGAATTTTTTAAAATAGGGTAAATAATTTATATCTGAATGTGTAATACGTTTATATTACTCTATGTTGTAATTATTTTATGTTAAAATTGTTATATTTATCAGTAACGCGGTTCCTTACATTATAATGGCAATTCAATGGAAACATGGTGAAATTTTGGCGATAGAGCCAAGTTGGCATCATTTTTGGTGACCATTTTGGCACATTAGTGACCATGTTGACAACCATTTTTATCGAGTTCGCGACCCTATGGATTCTTCTGGAAATTATAGTGGAGATATATACTAATATCACGATATATGACGTAAGCGGATTTTTCTAGAAAGAACCGTGATGCCTTTTTTTCGGGAGTTGCTCGCCGAAACTGAGTGAATCTTGTTTTGATCATTGAAGAGTAATATTGATTTGACCGTAAAGAGTCGACCAGCGATTAGTTCGGCTGTTGAGTAGGACGATAAAATGCCTGTGAATAATCTAGAATACTTGTATTTTGACACTGATAGTTCGAGCGCCGTAGGAGGTGTGAAGGCTTTCTGAGATATACTCAGGATTGTATCCTGTATTTCAAAGATTATTTTTCGACAATAAATTTCTATCGCTCCTAATAAACTGTCTTGTTTTTTGCGACTGATTTGCATAAAATCCTGGAACCCCGACAAACGTATCAATATCTTTCACTTGAAACATACCTTTGTAAACATATTTTTTTTTCTCACCGCGTGTTTATACACTATACACTTTTCATCTCCAGTCATCAAGTGATCCAATAACGGTTCCCTTTTGTGACGAGTAAGATTTTAAGATTATATCGAAATTCTATATTTTAAATTTTTTTCACTTAAGGTATCCGACTACATTCGGAACCGTGATTTTGCAAAAGGGTATAAATCAGTGCTTCCCAAACTTTCAATATACGCGAATCACTATTCAATCATCAGTTTCATCGCGCCCCCCTCCATACAATAACAATGTATTGAATTCAATAATAATATACTTTGACGCTAAAGCTACAATACGACTTTAACCTCTTATGTGCCACCGACGTATATAAGCGTCTCACTCAGCCAAAGCATTAACTTTCTGGAAGTATATATACGACTTTCCGAAGTACGATCTTTTCCTTGTAGGGCTATCCATAAAATTATTCCGGGGGCTTTGGAATGCAATAAAAGGACCTTGACAGTGTTTGCGAAGGATTTACTTATTTCAGAGGATTTGCTTATTTATTCCTTTTCTACTCCCTGTAAAAAAAAACAACATAAAAATACGCTGGTCTACGTGGTAAGCGATGGCATTGAGGAGCGAATCGCGTAACTTTTAATAGGGAATTAAGGAATTAATTATAAACCGTACGAATTATCAAGATAAGTGTTAATACACACACACAAGTCCATAGGGTCACTGATAATTATCAAACTTGTTCTTAACTTAGTATTGTTAAATTAATAATAAAATATACATTGTACAGTATTAATACATTTATAAGTGTATTATATCAGTGTAAATATGTATTCTATATTTTATTTTATCAGAAAGTATTTTGTTTGTTTATTTTCAGTAAATTAATAATTTTTTAAAAAACCTTTTGCTTCCGACTTTTCAATATGCTCGCGCCCCCCACGCGCCCCTTAAATGATCAATGTGTTGGACGAAACCAAACAATGTAATCTGGATCTGTCATTGCGGGATGCAGGGGGAAACGACGGACCGACGGAGCCAATCGCACCCACCCCATTGCACCACTGCCCATGATGATAGGCAGATTGAGTTCATTGCCGTGATTGATCTTGCAGTCACATCACGAACCATTACACAGAGGATTTAGTTGGTTACTCCTCATTCGGTGTCCACTCATACCATTCGACACCTTTGTAGCAGAGTGGAATGTCCGCAAGGCGTCCATTGCTTCATTTACCCTTGACTGGAAACCACAGACGTTTGCTCCACTAATGGTGCGATGAACTGTGAGCATGGACAACTTAATGGAACGACAATGTGTTTAATGACAAATCCCGCTTCCGCCTGCAACATCAGGATAGTAGGATTCGAGTTAGGAGACATCGTGGTGAGAGGCTGCTGAATTGTTGCATTATGCATCGCCACACTGGTCCTGCACCCGGTATCATGGTCGGGAATGGTATTGGATTTCACTGCAGCATCCCTCTAGTACGCCTTGCCGGTACACTGAACAGCCAGCGCTACATCTCTGAGATATTGGAGCCCGTGGTCTGCCCATACATTCATCGTTTGCCATTAGCCATATTCCAACAGGATAAAGCGCGACCACACGTGATACACAATGTTCAAGAGCTCTTTACCCATAAGATTGAATTGCTTCCTTGGCTTGCTTGTTCTCTCGATTTATCGCCAATCGAAAACGTGTAGTCCAGGCTACCACAACGACTGGACCGGGATACACTCCCCGCTGCTACAACATATCAACTTTGGCAATATGGGGAAGCTGCATGGACTGCTTTACTAAAGGATACATCCAAAGCCTCTTTGATTCTATGCCGAAGCGTGTGGCAGCGGTTATAACCAGCAATGGTGGCTACACTAACTACTGATTTTGCATTCCTCCACATGTCACAAGAGGTTGTAATTTTAATCTCTTGATCTTTGTACATGTTATCTGCCAAATAAATTTCATTGCGATATATCTGGTCCTTCTTGTGTTACATTTTGTGTGGCCAACTGTGTGTATAATATTTTTAATTGTCCTGGCCTTCAGGATTTGCGCGTAAATGATTACTAGCTACCCACCTAACGGGAATAATCATAACTGTGTCTCCTCAAAAATTAACAGCTCTGCATTTTTAATGTAAGCTTACGTAATTTGTGCTTTAGTAAGATATATTTCCACCATTGCAAGCTCCATCCACGGAATTCAGGAGTTCGAAACTTTTGATTGCTGCTTTATACAAAACCCCGAAACTATAAAATCCTCTTTTTTGTCTTAGTCACAATGTAGTACGCGCGTATGTCTTATTTGTGCTTTGTGTCGACCATCTTTGTTTGTGTGTGTGTTATTCAAGAGTAAAAGTTAAATAAAGCGGATTATATCTGCCAACAAGATTGTCTTATCAATACCAGCAATATTGCATCAAACATCTAAAACATGAACTTCGTTATAGTAATCATTACCATTGTGCCCAATGTCATATACTGTAAAATCCGGTGTATAACACGCATCGCCGTATAACGCGCTCATATACTTTCAAACAATTTTTAGTTTTTAGGTATATTCACCGTATAACGCGCATCCATCTTTTTTTTAATAAAATATCTGAAATGTACGAGCGCAACACTCTTATATATTTTGAAGTCATTTATTCAAGGTTTTATTTCAAGCATTAGAAAAAAGTAGTATATTTCTGGAACTACAATACTTTAAGTTCATAAGGAGTGTGATTTCTTTTAAATTAACAGCATTTTGATTTACATAGAAGTCTAACTTTTTTCTGTGCTCATGTTTTATTTTTAATGCTCTTATTTTTGAATCCGGCGTATAAAGCTCACCCGTAAATTTCCATCTCATTTTTGAGTTAAATGGGAGCGTTGTACGCCGGATTTTACGGTTTATTTTTCGGCACAAATTAGGAATTAATTTTAAATATATCCTGAATACTAGGAATATCAGACGTTTTTGTTACTAAAGGATATGAGAATCTATGATTAAAATTCTTATTTAACAGTAGTATTTGCATTGTTTCTCATTTCCGTCGATGCCAAATGTTTTTTACTATCATTCTGAAGGTCAATTACTTGCCCATCTTCGATTGTTTACCCACAACACAATTCTTTTTGTTTTTCTGAAGGTAAATGTGCATTTGTTAAGTATCTTTTTCTTTTCAAATCACAAGAATCAATGCAGTATTTTGCTCAAATCGTAACCCAAAACAATTTTTTTTTTGTGTTTTTTATAAATTATTTTGAATATTCATTTACGTATAGAAGTCCATATAAATTCAATATTTATGTTCATAACTTTTTTGTATGCAATAAAAATAAAATATCTTGTAAAATATTAAATATAATATGTTTGAGTTTCAAGCCGTGAGCAAGTTATCCAATTTTGTAAAATAAATGAATATAACAGCGCAATATATTTTGTAAATAAACTGTGTGACGGGCTCATGTGTCTTTTCATTAACATATCCTTTGGGTTCTTTGGGGCCAGAATTAATGGCAACTCTTTTCCAACCAAAACCCAAGAAGTGAAGCGTGAATAAGAGATGCAAATTAGAAAGCTTTTAAATATCAGAAATTAGAATAAGCGAGGTGGCAATTTGAGGAATGTTATGATAGAGCGTGATACCACTGTGAAGTGACAGCCAACAGAAGTTATTCCGCAGATAGAGCCATTAGGTCAAGATGCACACCACTGCACTCCAGTAAATACGCAACTTCCATTAAGATTGGATCGGTGATCGAAGTTAAGGTAGGATTGACTATTTAATATTAGGATCTGAGATAGTATTAGAATTGAGTTTAGGCATGTTAGTTATTCATAGTGGTCCGGGTTAAACTAATTCGGTATTATATATATTGTGTGTTTTGTCATCGTAGATTCTCTTCCATATATTATTATTATCTAATCTGTTAGAGGTTTAAGTTGTAAAATCTTAATAAAGCCAAATTAAGATTATGGAGTCTTCTAGTTCTTTCGTTAATCCTACACCTCTAGCTCACGCTGATAATCAGAGAAAGGCACCCTAGGGGGGCGATATCACAACTGAATAAATAATCGAAATACAAATTGAACGAAAAAGACGAGTTCTGAAATGATTCTGTAAAGTTGGTGGATTCATACAAATTTGGAAGTCAATATTTTATTCTTATAATCATTCCAAAAAACACTATCTAAGCTTTAAATGTCTTCATTCGTCTAAAACTACACTCCTTTGAAAAAAAAAAGAACAAAGGTCCGTAAAGAAAGAGGCTGTTTTTATTAAGCATATGTAAATTTCATAGATAAATAACAAAATAAGTAACAATTGCTCAATGAATGTTAAACTCTGTAATTGGTGAAGTAACCGCACTGATGCACAACGATGAACATGGTATAGCATGGTATAGGTCCTATATATACAGGTATTGGAAGAATACCTAAATAAGCTATTCTTCCTATACCTGTATACATGTTCCTACAGGGTTTCGTTCTGCAACGATAAGAAAACTACGGAAACTCTTGTATATTAAGGCAACACATTTTTATTCTAGAAAAATGTTTAAAGCTTCCAAGAGCTATTAATACTAGATAATACTCCAGGTCACCTTCAGACTCCTCTCCTAATGTTAGCACCAAATACTTCTTCATTGGTGCTTCTTATAAAAATTAAGGTATTGTTTATACCTTTTACGCACGCTAAATACGCCAATCGTTTTAATGTTCAGCAGAACCTGTTTTGGGGCTTGAGTTGAGTTGAGTTGAGTTTGGTGTTTTATGGCGCAAGAGCCAGTTTTGGCTATACTGCGCCAAACATTCGTAGGTCTGTGGTCCGGACGGGAAAAGCAGAAATTGGATGACAAGATGGAGGGTCGAAAATAGAGAAGGATCACGGGGGTACCCCGGGGGCGTGACATCCGTGTTTACCAAAGATAGTAAACCCCTTGGGAAAAGGAAAAGATCACTAGGGTACCTCGGGATTGTGACACCCGTACCCACCTAAAGAAGGTGAGCCCCCTGAGGGGAAACCTCTTTTGGAGCAGTAGATAAGGACCGCATAAAGATAACCGCACAAAAAAAATATTCGAATATTTATTTATATATATATATTTCATAAATTCTTACATATAACAAACAACTTAGTCGAAGTACTACTGAATTTTTTTTTTTGTGCGGTGAAGAGGGACCGCATTAAAAAGTCACACTTAAAAAATGTCTCAATTATTTACGAAATTTATTATAAATTACTTCCATGACAAAATAAGTAATTAAAAATTACACATGGAAACATTTTAAAAATATTTATTAATTTTGTTACTTACCTTATTAATTTAACATTATTAATTTTTCGCATTGTATACATGGAGAAGTTTTCAAAATGCGCATACATAATTTACTGCTACTCATCGTAATTCAAAGTGCTCATCTTCTTGTGATGAATTGGTTCAAAATCGCTTTCGTCACTTGAAGATACAATTTCAATTGATTTATTTTTTGGCAACATAAAGTAAGAGATAAGTTTTTGCGACGAAGGTCGGTTGGTCAGTTGCTTGTAAATATCACGATAACTAGATAGGCGTGATCGAAGTTCTTTTTGATATTTCATACTCCTTTCGGAATTGGTATCTATTTTAAGAAAATTCTTCCTAATTTGTTGGAAAGCTGTATCCCTGTATATATTTAATCCGCTCTCAAGAAATCAGGTTCTTCTTGTCCGTCTACATAATCTATCAATTATAATTGATAATGTCACTGTCATTGAAAGTTTCGTCTTCAATCGAGCGTGGTGTTGGAGCGTTGAGATGGGGATGCAGGCGTGGTGGTGACCCGGCGCGAAATTATATTTATCTTTGAGCGTGTTTGGTAACCCATACGGTGTCAGTGGCAAGTTTGTATTACTGTAAAAGGCCCCAGGATAATTGAACCATCTACCCCCTTGTTTTATACTCTTATACTATTAAAGCACTTTATATCAGTGCTTCTCAAAGTTTCAATATACGTGACTCACTATTCAATCATTATTTTCACGCGCCCCTCCCTCCATACAATAACAATGTATTGTGAATTAAATAATATTATACTTTGACACTAAAACTACAATACGACTTTTACCTCTTATGTGCCACCGACGTATATAAACGTCTCGCTCAGTCAAAGTATTAATTTTCAGGACGTGTATATACATCTTTCCGAAGTACAATCTTTTCTGTGCAGTGCTATCTATAAAATTATTCCGAAGGCTTTGGAATGCAATAAAAGGACTTTGATAGTGTTTGCGAAGGATTTACTTATTTCAAAGGTTCGCTTATTTATTTCTTTTCTCTTCCCCCTCAAAAAAAACCCATCAAAATACGCTCTTCTACATGGAAAACGGTGGCATTAGGGAGTGAATTGCGAAACTTTTAATCGGCAGTTAAGGAATTATTATAAACCGTACAAAAAAAATTATCAAGATAAGTGTTAATACAAACCCATGGGGTCACACATAGGTATCAAATTTGTTCTTAACTTAGTATTGTTAAGGTATCCGACTAATTTTTCGGAACCGTGATTTTACAAAAGCGTATAAATGGATAACATTTATGATATTTAGTGTCACTTAGATTAGAAAATGTATATAAAATTGTTTTAAGAATAGCATTACAATAAAAATTGATTTAAGTACAATATTTTGACAAAAAATGAACATAGAATGGCTCATTTTTAAAATGTTCTCCTTTTGTGAAAAATGCTTCTATTATAATATTTTGCCTGTATATAGCTCAGATCTCTGTACAGAGCCTCAACTGGGGAATTTTTGAAATATATAACTTAGAAGTGGGTTTATCCATGTTTTACGACAACAGAGGGAAGAAATGTTAAGAAAAAAAGCCGATAATTATTTCAATAGGTTGTAGCTCTGATAATAATGTGTTTTTTTCAAAAATCATAGTTGAACGTCTGCACAGAGTTCTGGGCTATATACAGGCAAAATATTATTATAATAAAAGCATTTTTCACAAAAGGAGAACATTTTGAAGAAAGGTTATTCCAAGTTAATTTTTTGCCGAAATATTGTATTTAAATAATTTTTTTTTGTCAAAATGTCCTTAAAACAATTTCATACATGTATTCTAATCTAAGTGACACTAAATATCATGAAAGCTATCCATTTATGCGCTTTTTTAAAACCACGGTTCCGAACGTAGTCGGATACCTTAAATTAATAATAAAATACATTGTATAGTACTGATACATTTATAAGTGTGTTATATCAGAGTAAATATATATTTTATTATATCAGAAAGTACTTTATTTGTCTACTTTCAGCAAATTAATTTTTTAAATAATCTTTTGTTTTCGACTTTTCAATATCCTCGCGTCCCCTTCGTAGAGTTATCACAACCCCCAAGGGAGACGCGCCCCAGAGTTTGAGAAACGCTGCTTTATATTCAACTTTCTGAATATAAAGCAGTAAAGCACCTTCTAGTATCTTTATCCCTTGAGGGTAACGTTTCCGTGTATACATTTCTATGTGAATAAATTCGCTATTTACGACAACACTTAAGTTTTTAAATAGAATTTTGAAACACAACTCTTGTTCATGTATTAATTTTATGAATACATCTATACATATACTCATTTACACCTACTCATCCAAACAATTATCTGCAATTTTTTAGGTTTCAAGAAATCATTTCCTTTTTTTTTCACGTCAAGCTGATTTTTACAAAGTGCAGCTCAGAAGAAACACATTGGAATTAAGATAGAAACAAAACAATTAAGCAAACTTAAAAGTTAGAGATACTTTTTTCTCACACTTTCCCCTACACAATAAACAACAACAATACCCCCCCCCCCTAAAAATGATAACGTATAATCTTTTGTTCAAATCTCGTATACAGCAGAGGGAAAAAAATATGCCAAATCGTTAGACCTCAGAGATATTTAGAGATACATGATAGTTTGTTTGCAATTAAAATGTCATTGCTATTTAGATTATTTAGTTTTCAAATAAGTTTTAAAAGTTCTTTTTTTTAATTAAGTAATATAAAAATGTGGTTTGTATTTTTTTTTACTCTGAATATATTTCTATTTTAAATTATTTGCTTTTTTCAAATGTATATTTTTCCTTTTTGAAATCTATGGATACTATCAATTGAAAGTTTTTAAAATTTAAAATTTCTTCATTTATACGCCCAATAAACTTTTAATTTCCATCTTTAGTTTTCCATCAATACAAACCGCAACTTCAGGATTTTTGGCGACTTTTCCAGAAAAGGGCTCCATTGAGGCATTGTTTGTACTAATTCTCAACAGGAAGGGATGTCCACGCTGGGAGGGGCGACGACAACGCAACTACTGTAATGGACACTGCATTCGAAGGTCAAACAACCAACTGCTCTCATTTTTCCTCTTCACTGCGACTGAAAACGAAAATTTCCTCTTTCGGTCATTTCAGGTAATATAGAGCACAACTCGTTCTGACGGCCACAACCTTTTAATTAGCCAGTGAAGGAGGAGGAAGGGTAGAAAGATAAAGGGATTGTTAATTTTTGCTTTTTTATACAGATGAATTGTATGGGATGTCTTTTCAGAGTTTGCCCTTTAGAAATATTCCGAATTTCCAACCAATGGTAGGCCAAGGACCTTCTTGCTTGGCTTATGTATTTGGGCGTTGACAATGACACAAACAAAACAAAGCTATGTACATATTTTTTTCGCGTCGAAACTTTTTGTTAGGCATTCGGTGTAGTATTTTGAATATTTCAGAAAGCTATTTTTATACTTTGGGAAAAATGCATATTATTTGGTAGAATGGCAAAAAAAAAAAAAAAAAATTCTACAAAATGAACTTGGATTTGAACCGTATTATCTTTGTCATGTTTGTTACAAGTATTGTTACGTATATTTTAATAATTAATTAACATTAATTCACAACTGATTTTAAATTAACATATCCAATTTAAAATTTTTTTTTTTAATTAATTCTTTAAAAAATCGAACTAATAGAGTTTTTTTTTTTTTTGTCTCTGATAAGTCCTTGTAGAGTTATACAGCAGACTCTGTGTGAACGTGAAATTTCAGATAACCTATCTATCATGCATAAGAAATTGAAAATATTTAAAAAGGTAAGACTTATTTAATTTATTTATGCTTTTATGAGACCATAAACTGATCTATTTGATCTTTTCAACACACTTTCGTTTAATAATGGGGTGAAGATTTCTCAGGATTAATTTTTCCTGGATTTACTATTTTCTTGATGCTCTAAACGATAGTTCTCCACACTTTAAAATTATAAGGTTCTAGATCTTAAGGGTCAAAATATAGATGACTCATCACACCAATATACAGTGAAATACGTTTAACTCGAAAACTCTTAAGGTATCCGACAACCCTAAAATAATGATTTTTTCTTAAAAATTGACAAATTTCTTTTATGATTTTATTTCATAGGCAATTTTATTAGCTTTATAAAAATACCAAGGTTTTTATTTTCCATTAACTAGAACAAAAACTACAAGTGTTTTAGTAAAAGCAAACGGCGTAACTTTGCATAAGATGTCAAACTTTAAAATGAATTTTACTCGAAATGTGTTTTTTTCGAAAAACTCAAACAAGGACAGTGATTGCTCAAAAAGTTTTTTAAATAATTTGCTGAAATTTTTTGTGTATGTTCTGTATAACAGTAGAAGTGTTTTAACCTTCAGAATTAGCAATCACTGTTTTATTACAAAATTTACAGTTCTTTATGTGAACATGATCAATGTTTTTTTAAGTAATTTCACGTATAACAACTAAGGTAAAGTGCTCTAATTTTTGTAAAAATTAAAATATCTCTTATCCTGAAGGTCACTTCAAAAAGGAATAACAAAATAATACATCAAAATTGAAAAATGGAGAATTTGTTCATTTACTATTTATACAGAGTGGGCCCCGTTTATGTAATTTTTTGCCAATTTGTAACTATTTTTTTCCCATTTTAGTAGTAATAGTTTATTTTTCTCTTCTTAATTTTAGCCTTATTTTCTTAAAGTGCACAAAATAAATCTAAAACCCCCCAAAAAATCTCCATATCTCCATTTTTTTTTTTTAAAAAAAAAGTTGTTGCAAGTAGTCGGATATCTTAAGATGAAATATCGGTTAACACGAAATAATACAACGGTCCCGACAAACTACTACGTATTTTCATGCATTTTCTCTTCACCCGTTCAGGACAAGGCGATTTCTTTTGTTAAGCCTGTGACATAGCCATCTGTCGATAGCTATGTCTTGGGGGTTCCGCGTAAGTTAGAGGTGTGGGGTTATCGGAAGGATATGAGACATTCTATAATTCTTAATACGACTTTTATTAAGAATTTAACTTAAATTACTTATATAACGAACAAACTTATATTAAGTGAGAATAAACCAAAGTACGGCCGTTTAACTAATTCAGATCGCGCAATTAAATCACTTATCAATATAACTAATTAGATCCTCCTAATCTCAATTCAATAATTTACTAGCGTTCAGAATATAATCCTCCTACCTTGGTTGAAGACTCAACGATTCTGATACTTTCAGGTAGACTGATGTGCTCGTGTGCAATAGTTGCTCTTTGTAAATATTAGCGAGGGTGGGCGTCTCCGTGATCCTGAGTAGGCCGTCTTAACACACTTCCAACTGTTCCACACTAAGCTTTCTCTAAGATTGCCATCATTTCTCACTAAACTTTCTATCCTTTTAAAGGTTATCTTATTTGCATTGTTGCTTCGTTTTTCCTCTTGGAATTGGGTTGGAAAAGTTTTGCCATTAATCGTGGCCGTCAAAGAACGTAGGAGTTATGTTAGAAGAAGAACGCGAGAGATGTCACAAGCCTAACTCCATTTAAAGTTCATATAATATCATTACCAGGGACGTCTTAAAGCATGGGCCAACTGGGCCCATGCCCAAGGCCTCCCCACTATGGGGGCCTCGTCTTATTCTCGACTCAGCTTTAATAAGATAATGATTCGAATAATTTCAATGGTCAAACGTTGTTTCCGATTGAATTATCCGAAAAACTGGGAAGTTTGGACGATATATCAATTGGCTACATGTGATGATCACGGTCCATGTACATGCCTAGGTCTACCACCATACACCATCATCAAAAGGCGGCAGTCGGTCGAACCTGTCTCTGTATGATTATGAGCCATACACATTTATTTCCTTCGAGTTATTGTTTGTACAAGTATTTGATAACAAATGTTATGTACTGTCTACTTTTATGAGTCATAGATGGGGCCTTCATTTATGTAGGGGCCCAGGGCCTAAAGAAGTCTTAAAACGTCCCTAATCATTACTGTGATAAAAGAAGCTGAAGTTTTTATAGTTTATAAACAATGCTTGAATGAAATGAATGGAAATTAAATGAATCTGGTTTTTTAATGTCCATTCTGCGTTTAACTCGTAAAATGCGATATAAATGTATAGCAATTAAAATGCATTTAAGTAATGACAGCATTTACTGTATTTAATAAAATAAATCAGTACATTTTTGTTTTAAGACTCCAGTATAAATGAATTTCTGTTAAAATTTCCTCAGGAATTTATTGAAAACCCTATATGTGAGTATATGTTTGTATGTGTATGTATGTTTGTGAGTGTATGCATGTATGTGCGTGTATATTTGAGTTTGTATGTAAGTGTGTTATATTTCTCACAGGTTACTGATTTAAGATAAACATATTTATATGAAAATCTGTCAATAGATATTAAAATACACAATGTTAATATTTATAGAAATTAAAATATAACATCTTAAATTATGCATAGCTTTTACTTTGGTCGGCCAGAGGCGCAATAGACAACGCGCCAAACTACGAAACAGGAGATTCCAGGTTCGAATCATGGCTGGCTAAGAACTTCAAAATGCTTCCGCGTTTTACTATTTTTTCAAAGTCTCACAACTTCAACTTGCAATTTGCAAAAAAATATTGAAGGTAATTACACAAATATAGTTTTCGTGGAACGTCACTAAGGGATCTAACGCGCCTCCGATATCGTATCAGGACTGGCTAAATATTTCAAAAACATCTCAATTGATACAAAATTTTATAAATTTAAAAATTACACATTTCAGTACTAATATATTAATATCTTAAAGTACTCATAGATTTTATTTAAGTGGGCTAGTGGTGCAATGCATAACGTGTTTGACTGCGGTTCAGTTTCGAATCCTGGCAGGCTCGGTGCTTCGGAGGGTGTTCATCGGTTTCAATTTTACACCGAATTCTGACGTGTAAACTTACAATTTCTCCTAAAAATGTAGAATCTTTAAATACGTATAGCTTTTACTTGCATGGGCCAGTGGCGCAATGGATAACGCGCCTGACTACGGATAAGGAAATTCCATGTTCGAATTCTGTCGGGCTCGGTGCTTCGGCGGGTGTTCTTCATTTTTAACGTGATTCAGACTTTAAAACTTACAATTTCTCCTAAAAATATAGAATCTTTAAATACATATAGCTTTTACTTGCATGGGCCAGTGGCGCAATGGATAACGCGCCTGACTACGGA